>APFE031429337.1:110205-179407 GCA_000404065.3 Pinus taeda | reverse complement strand
CATGTCCACAAGTTAGTAAAATACATATTACAACTGCAACATATTGAGTCTCGTGAATCATGATTCATCAAATTCAATCTTAAAGTTTCAACTTCAAGCTTTCAAAATTGAAAATTCGATATATAGCATTTATCATCATTGATCACCAAAGTTGTACTTGTAAGCTAAGTTTAACCATTACAAGAAATAATACCTTAGATATTTCTAAGTTCTAACTGTTAACATGAAATGAAATGTTATAAAATGAGTTATGAATAATGAAATGAAATGAAACAAATTTAGTCTTTCACGAAGCATCATATTCACAATTCACAATCATTATCAATGAGTTATAATTGCCAACTTCAAACTTCAAACTTTCATTGTGACAGTCATATATTGTTTACAAAAAATATCATTACGATATGAAAGAGTCAAGAGTCAAGAGTCAAGGACTCAAGACTCAACAGTTATGAAAACTAATAGAAACTAGAAAAGACAAGAACTGTAAATCTACATGTGGCCCTTGCCACGAGAGTCTCCTGGTATGAGCAGGTCATGGTGGTCTTCTAGGAGTCTCCCGCATAGACCTGACGACCAAAACTAGAAGGCACATGCCCTCCACGTGAGGGTGTAGATGGAGGTGGCGACAACAAAGGAACAAGACTCGGAACTCGAGCACTGCTACTGGATGGTGGAGGTGGCATGGCTGCTTGCAGTTGCTTCATCTTCATCCCTTATAAGTTCCTCTTCCAGTTCTTCAAGATGTATAGTGCCATCCTCCAAATTGTCATCCTCTGGGTGGTTGTCCCAAATTTTATATGTGGGATCCTCGTAAGCCCGATCACAATAATGACTCAACAACCTCAAGTTGTAGTGCACATAAACCAAGCTTTTTACCCGGTTTTCATTGAGTCTGTTTCTTTTCACATTATGTATGAAGTTGTAGGTGCTCCAACACCTCTCTGCAGAAGAAGTATTTACAACCTGTGATAGAACTTTTTTTTCCAATTTTGGAAAAAGTCCCTAGCCACCATATGTTTCCCACCATGTGAGAGAATCAAATCTATCTCTGTCTTCCATTGCATGGAAGGTACCAAACAACCAGTGCCACTAAAGTATCTACCTATTTCAAGGCACATAGCTGCACATTCCTCCCTGTTAGGTATCAACTTTTCTAATGCATCCAAATATCCTCTAGTTACCTCTGCATATAAATGAGGTTTGGTCCTAATCCCACCCCCTGGTGCAGGTTGGCCCAACCAAGATGTAGAGTAGTATTTTGGCGTAAGGATATACGCCAAGAAATGTAGTGGAAGATTAAGTTTATTCCACCGTACACACACACACAATCATGAATCAGTTTGTACAAGTCAGGATCTTTGTTATGAACAATATCATTTATTTGCCCCAACATGGTATCCATCTGCACATACACCTCGCCAATCACTAGTTTATTTGTATCTGCAAACTGAATCATGTGATAAATGGGCTTGGTGAAATCTAATGCTTGCCTCACACTTGACCAAAACATACCATCAAGAGCAGCCTCCTCCACCAGTGCAAAACCTTGCCTATCAGCTGCATTTGTATCCCTTTCCTTTCATACCTGCCAGTGTGGACTTGATACCATGCTAGCCAATGACTCTCTTACCTTCAAAAGGCGCCTGAAGGTGAGGTAATAGCTACCAAATCTAGTCTTCGCAATCTTCAACAACTCCAATCTTGAGTGACTGTGGAAAAGGCCATGGGTTTTGGTATGATTTGTAATAAATTTTATCATTTGTTTGTCTTTCTTGTACAAATCACCAATCCATTTGTATTGTTCATTTTTGTTCTTAACAACGTTATGCATCAAAAGGTTCAATGTGTGAACCAAACACCCAGACCAAAATATGTTGGGGTATTTATCCTCAATAATTGCTCCCATTGCTTTACAATTAGGAGCATTATCAGTGATGACTTGGATGACATTTTATGGCCCAATACGATCAATTGTTTCAAGTAATGTTTCTGCAATGTTGATGTCGGTCTTGAACTTGTCAGAGTAAGCATATGCATTTAGAAAGATGGCACCACTAACAGACATAGCAAGAACACTTATCAATGGCTTGCCTTTTACATTTGTCCATCCATCAGATACAATGGACACCCCATGGTCAGTCCAAGAACTTGTCATTCTATTCACAGAATGTGATATTTTTGCTTTTTCGTGATCCAGTCCAACGGTTCTTGCCTTGTCATACCCAGGGCTCTTGTATCCTTTAGGGGCATCATTTATGGCAGAAACCATTTTGTGCCAATAAGGTGAGCGAAGAACATTGAATGGTATCCTACATGCATAGAGAAACCTGTAAAATTTTGAATCCACATCATTCCTACACCCCTCATCAAGGAAATTTGATATGGTTCTACGCCTTAAAGCTGGTGACCCTAGGCCTCCATATCCACTACCTTGGGAGGATGTTGAAGTAGTTCTTTGTGCTTGTGATTGTGAGCTTGGTTCAAAAAAACCCCTTGATTTTTTAGATTTGTATTGGGCTTCCTCCTCTTCCCTTATGTATTTGGCTCTATCTGTTGCTGACACAGTTGCACAAGTTTTGATTCCTATTTGTTTATCTCCATCCCATAGCCTTTTCCTGCAGAGGTGTTTTCTGGCACGAGTGTATGAACCTGTGTAATTATTGTTGCAATGGGGGCAATGAAATTTAGTGGTTCCACCCCCTTTACCTGCTTCAGGCCTGTTAACATATTTCCACAATGGGGTTTGGTCTTGTTTAGTTTTTGAGAGTAATGTTCACCCTCCTCCAGCTCCTCCTCACCGAGGTTTTCATCAAATCCAATTTCTCCAGCTTCTTCATCCCCCTCTTCATTTTGGCCCCTCCGTTTCCTACTCTCCAACACCATAATAACCAGAAAAGGGACCAAGAAGAAGAAAATGCCAAAAAATATAACCAGGTCCATGATGTTTGATATTTGTAGGCTTTTGAATCTGCAAAAATTAATGGGAATGGGAATGAGAAAATTAATTTAATTTATTTAGATTCATGATTCATTTACTAAATAGGTTATACATTTACTAAATTACCAACTAAACTAAACTAAATTACTAAGTAACTAAAGTTTAAACTACTAAATTACTAAGTTACTAACCTCCTTGTAGGCTTGCTCCTTGCTCCTCGGCGCTCACTCCTCACTCCTCCTCTCTCCTTGGCTCTCCTCAACTCATTCAAGTCACAATGAAATAAAAAATGCCCCCAAGCCCTTAAAAAATAAAAAATTAAAAAAAATTAATTTAAAAAAAAAAAAAAAAAAAAAAAAAAAAAAAAAAAAAAAAATTGGCGTCCGCGAATTTTTTTTCGCGCTTTTCGCTCCCAGTAGTGCACGCGTCCCTCCCAGAGCGAAAATTAAAAGCTCGGGAGTGATTGGGAGCGATCATTCCCTGATCGCTCCCGCGCTTTAATTTTCGCTCCAAAGAGCGACGGGAGCGACACTCCCGAGTTTGCTCCCTGTTTTGGCAGGGAGCGTAATTTTTTTATCAAGAGCGCGCTCCCGACCCACTCCCAAGCTGCTCCCGCCCGGAGCGCGGATTGGGAGCGGGTTCGAAGGGGGGGGACGGGGGCGGGGGCGCTTCCCGCAACTCTGGGTATTTTTAAAGAAGAACCAATAACATTGCACAATGAAAAACTTGATAAGCATTCAAAAAGCTACAAATAGGAAAGGTTAATGTAAAAAATAAGTCATGTGGTGGGACAATCAAACTCTAACATCAATATTGCAAATTAGAGCTTCCCAAGCTTTGAAACCATGCCAAGTTATATGGGATGATTTAGAGTATTCAATAATTGAGCAAGAAAGGGAAATTATTACTTTAAAAAGGAGAATAAAAAAGCACTAGGTTACTTCATGTCCCATAGCTATGTTTGTTGAACCATTATGTACATTGACACTAACTTAATAATTTTCTAAACCGAATAGAAAGACGAAAAGAGCACCAAGTCTACTAGTAGAAATAATGAAATTTGAGGCTAAAAAAATTAACAAGAGACTTTTTATAATCCTACATTCATGGGAATTAGTTGAGAGTTCACTTACTGTAGAATTAGTTGAGAGTTCACTTATTGTAGATTGTAAAATTTATGTTTATCAAGAAATTTTGAAAAAAATATATATATATATATAAAGAAAAACCTAAAGTATAATGAGTATTTAATTAAAAATTGTTGTAAGCATTTTCATTGCTAAGGTTACGGATATAAATCAAATGCAAATAAAATACCAAAAAAATCGTTCAAAGGCACAACTCAAACACCTAAAGGCTTACTCGAGTTAGAGAACTAATTCTCTAAAATAGTTTATTTTTATTGTGCTAATGTTTCTACAATAAAGATAATCTTCAGACTTATTGATGTGGCAAAGGAATTAAATGGCCCACATATGGCAGTTTATGCCTCTTTTTTTTTAACACGGTCGGATACTTATATATTAAAAAATCTTCAAAAAAGGGACAAGTCCCATTCCATATGCTTGAGGTAGTGTAGTGGAATTGGTGCAAAATGGGCATACAGTCCCGAAACCCAATTCATTGTTCTTGTTTTTTAAAATTTGAAAGACATAACGGCTATATTTCCGTAAGAACTGACCTAGAAGCAGACAGTATTTACAATGCATGTGGATTTATCACCAGAACTAGTTGACCAAGTCATCAGGAGGCTGATATTTTTTATCACTATTTTTGGTAGATGCTTCACCTTGTATACTTTGATTCAGCGTTTTTATATAACTAATTGCTTCTTCCAAGTGATTGCACTTCTCTTTGAGCCCTTCGATTTCCACCTTCTGTTTTTCAAGTTTTTTATTCTTTGATTTATTCTCTGACTAAACTTCTGCTTTGAGTTCATTGAAATGCTTTATGAAACGGGCTATCATGAAGCAGTGCGCCTTACAGAGGGAGCAACTGCTATTGGTTTCAATGTGATCCAATGGGTTTCTGCCATTGTTGAAGTATCTTTGATTGGCTTGTTGATCTTATTTTAGAACTTGAACAGCTTACTCCAGAAGGGAGAGAGATGATCAGCAAAAATTCTGAGAGTTAAAGATAATTGAATCCAGGTATTGAGAATAGAAGAGTAGTCCTGGGAGGGGAGATTGATCAACAAGTCTCCGGAGGTTGAGATGAGTGGAAAGCTAATGATCACAGTGAGGGAGGAGAAGCCACCAGGGAAGAGATGAGGGGGAAAAGAAACAGAGAAGGAAGCGAGAGACGTAGGTGAATGTAAACAAAGAGAAGTGAGGACAATCCACGAAGAGTCAAGCACCGAGAAGTTTGAGCGAGTCTGATTCACAGAGACATACCAGAGGTTAGTGGAAAAATAATAAAGACAATCACAGTAGCCAAAAACAGTACCTCTTAGGACTGGCAGAGAGGAGGTGACTCTACCACCGGGACTGCTACAACACCTTAAGCGCACAGCAAGCAGCCTGGTTCAGATGCAGTGCAAAACTGAGCCTATGCCAAGCAAACCAGGGACTCCTAACTTATTACCACACTCAGTGAAATTTTGAAGGAAGCGTCGCACCCCAGCCTGCTTATAAGCCCGCTCATTCACCAGATCCTCGTGAGTCAGATCATCATGCACTAGATTGCACCTATCCCAAGTGTCATTTCGAATTTTTCTTGTGCTGTCTCTGGAGATATCGAATTGGCTGATGCCTAAATTTTGGATGTCCTTCCCACGAGAATTTACCCACTCTGTTATCCAATGCGGATTTTCTCTATGCCTAGAGATATTCCTGACTGCTCTGAAGATATGATAGAGGATAATGTCAGTATTGAGAATTTCGGACTTCCTGTTGTATTGTCTCTGTAGAGAAGCAGTCTTTTTGCTGAGGTGACTGATGTAACACTGAGTCGCAAGCCCAACCACGAGGAGGGACAAGTTATGGGATTGATTTTTCATATGAACTATTGTTCTCTTGAACCTGCCCAATAGGTCTGTTAACTGCATTATTGGCTAAAGAGTTGGCCTTAGTGTTAAAATTTCTCAAGACATGTTTATATTGGATGATCCCCAGCTGTTTTGTGTTTTCCATGATCCTTTGTTTGATTCTATTGAGGGCTTGGTTATTGAAATCTCCCCCGAATTCCATAGCTGCGATTATTATTGCTGAGTCGCCTATTATAACTAGGTTTTTAGCTTGTAGGTTTTTAAGAATGCAAGTGCCAAGGAGCAGACTATAGGCCTCTGCTTTGTTGTTTGTCATATTTCCTAGTCCCCATTCGTAAGTAATGATAGCTTCCCCCTCTTGATCAGAGAAAAATCCCCCAAATCCAGCTTTACCGGGGTTATTTTTGGAGGCACCATCGAACTGTAGGGTGAAAATCTTTTGGTCTTGTATCCACTGTTCTATTTCAGTTTGGGTTCCCCTGAGTTTCCAATCTTTTCTTGTTTTTCCTGAATTGGCTACCATTCATTGAGTATACCAACGGGAATTTTTTGAACCATTCTTCTTCATCTTTCTGCCAGTTGATGTGGTCGGTTTTATGCACTGGGTTGGCGTTGATCATTTCTGCAACAAGCCCCTGAGTTTTAGCCAAAATGAGTGCTGTGTTTGGTTTTTGGCTTTTGAAGATACAACTATTTCGAGAGAGCCAAATTTGCCAGCAAAGGACAGAAGGGATGCAATTCCAAATTCTCATAATTGTGGATTTACCTTTTTTTGCATATGGGTAGCCTTTTCCCCAGTTTCTGTTTAGAGTTGAGCGTTGATCAAAGTTTTCCATAAGTAACCTCAAAGGACTTGTAATTTGTCGCCAACAGTGCTTAATAAAGATGCATTCTAGGAATAAATGTTGGTTGCTCTCCTCCTCATTACAGCATAAACAACACATTGATGGCCCTTGAATTCCTTTTTTCTTGAGATTTTTAGCAGTAAGAATTTTACCCTTCAAGAGGGTCCAAGCAAAAAAAATTATTTTTGGAAGGCATTCATTCTTCCAAACTGCTGATTGTAGGTTCCAGTTTTCAAGGTTATTGTTGGATTGTAGACACTGATACCCGGCTTTCACTATAAACTTCCCTCCACTTGGATCTGAAACAAAGCTGTCTTGGGAGGTTTTATTAGTTGGAGCAGCTCCGTTCAACGTTATTTTCAGCTCAGCCCACTAATTTTTTAAGTTATTTGGGAGGAGAAGGTCCTTCCAGGTGGACCAACAGTTTTGATCTCAGACTGAAATGTCATGGAGGGAATTGAGGCTTTTTGCCTCCATCCAATTTTTCAAGGGTCGATACTGCTGAAATTAGCTTCGTGTCTCTGATCCCATTATTATATCTGTCCATAGATTTATATCTTTTCCATTTCCAGGAATCCTTGAAATATGATTTTTGATTTGAGGAATGACATTTTTAAAGAGTCTTCATGCTTGAGTGCATGGTCTCTCCGCAATCAGATCAGAGAGGATCTTTGACTGCCACCTATTGAGATATTTCTTCAGAAGAGCCTCGACCCACCGGCTGCATTTTTCCACTAGCATTCTCCACACAAGTTTAAATCCCATCGCTTTGTTTGTTATGCTTGGGATATTAATAGATATGCCTCCTTTTTCAAAGGGGAGGATCACCTATTCCCAGTGAACCAAACTGAACTTTTTTGTGTCTTGTTTCCCTCCTTGCCAGAGAAAGCCTCTCATGATTAGCTCCATTTGTTTATGGATGCTAGTTGGAGCCAAAATAACAGCATACTGATAAATGGGAAGGGTTGAAAGGAGAGATTTAATGAAGATGGTCCTGCCCGCTAAGTTTAACCACATCAGCCCCCAGCTTTGAAGGTTCCCTCTCATTTTTTCTATCTGCTTGTTCCAAGTCTCGGACTTGACCACTTCCTTTGCCAGTGGAAGACCAAGGTAGGAGAAATGGCTCCAATTCTTTTGGGTCGGGATATCCATGATATGGGAGATCCTTTACATTACTTGGGGTGAGACATTCCAAGTATATATTATGCACTTCTTATTGTTAATCAGTCCCCCTGAAACAGCCAGGAAGGTATCAAGAATTTTCTTGAATCTCCTAGCTATTAAGCTTGAAGCTCCTCCAATTAGGAGAGTGTCATCGGCAAAGAAAGAGTGATTAATTTCTTTTATTCCTCTCGCTATGCTGATGTTGGTTATCTCCCTTTTTTCCTTTGATTTTCCAGATGTAAGCTTAAAGTTTCCACCATGATGATGAAAAGGAAGGGGGAAAGAGGGCAACCTTGTCTCAATCCTCTTGAACTTCGGAAGTAGCGGTTGGGCCTTCCATTGATCAGGGGGGCTATCCAAGGATTTGAAATGCATTTCATTATGATATTAATGAATTTGTTAGAGATTCCAAACTTCTAAAGAACAGCCACAAGGAATTGATGGCTGACCTTGTCAAAAGCATTTTCCATGTCAAGTTTAATGACCATACCTTTTTCTTTTCTTTGTAAACTGTTGTGGATGGCCTCTTGCACCACAATAAAATTGTCTGTTATCTGTCTTTTTGGGACAAATCCTCCTTGATTCTCTGAAATGAGAGTGGGCACGAGCTTTTTCAACCTATTTGCCAAGATTTTTGTGACAATTTTGTAGGAGGCGTTACAAAGAGAAATGGGTCTGAAACGGTCAAAAGAGACAGGTTTGACTCTTTAGGGATGAGAGCCAAATGGGAAGATTTTGTATTTTCTCCCATATTGTTTTTTTTTTAAACATTTTTAACCATCCTGATAAGATCTTTCTTTATTATGTCCCAGTGAATCCTGTAAAAGGTAATGGTGAAGCCATCTGGCCTAGGAGCCTTGTTCGGCTGCATTCTCCACGTAGCTTCTCTAACTTCTTCCTCAAAAACCTCCTTTTCCAAATCGTTGTTTTACTACCCACTGATTTTGCAATCCACTGGAAGGAGAAAATCCACGTTGTCCATAGGTTGGGCCTCAACAGATAAGAGGGATTTGAAATGGTTATGGGCTGCTTCTTTGATTTCCTCTTACTCTCTTATTTATTTCCCCTCAACAAGGATTTTATCTATTTGATTGTCAACTCTTCTAAGCTTGAGATTGTTATGGAAGAAAGAAGTATTTTTGTCTCCTGCTTTGAGCCAGAGGCACCTCGATTTTTGTCTCAGCTCCTCCTCCTCAATTCTGTTCTGCCTGTATAATTCCATGTTTTCATGGACTTGCTCTTCCTCTGATATTTGTTGGCTTTCCTTTTCTTGGTTCCAATTTTCCAATTTTCTATGCAACTCGATTTTTTTATTTTTCTCTGTTATTGCATTCTCTTTTGCCCACTTTTTTATTGTTGTTCTTAAATTTTTTAATTTGTATTCCCAAACAAAATTAGGGGATCCAATAACTTCCATCTCCCAATTGTTTTTAATTATCTTGCTAAAGTCCTCCTTGACGTCCCAGTTTTTGTTGTATTTGAATGGGATTGGCCCAAAAATTTCTATTCTATCTAGTTTCAAAACCACAGGTTTTTGGTCTGAAGATGTGGCATGGACAATCTTGCTTTGTATGGATGAGAATCTTGTTGCTATACTTTCATGAATTAAAATCTTGTCTAGTCTTTCTTTGATATTATGAGTTCTTACTCTTTTGTTGCTCCATGTAAATTTTCCATTACATGGCGGTATATCAATGAGTTTATGAGCTTCTATTATTTCTTCTAAAGCAGCTCTTGATGGGTCAGTGAAATATTTTCCTCCCATCTTTTCTTCAATGTTCCTTATTAGATTCAAGTCGCCTCCCAGAAACATCTTACTTCTTTGGCATTCCTGCATCTCTGATTTAACAAAATCCCAACAGTAGGCTTTGTCCCTGTAATGATTTGGAGCATAAGTGTTTAACACTGTGAATTTTTCATTTGTAATTTTGTTTTTGAGATCAGTGCTGACCTACCAGTGAATTGATTTTGGACTGACGAGGTCCCATTTCCTCTTGTTCCACATTGTACCTATTCCTCCTGAGGCACCCAATGAATCTGTCGCTGTTCCTTCAAAGCTTCTATGTTTTTTTTATGAATTTTTGAAAATCTTGATTATACATTTTGGTCTCTTGGATCAAAAAGATATATGGTTGTTCTTGATTGATGATATTTCGAGCTGTGTTGGATTTTATAGAGGAGCCCAAACCCGTGTTGTTCCAAGAGACCAAATTCATTACTTACTTGCTTTTTCGTGGGCCCTGCTCTTCTCCTTTATCTTCTCCCCACTTCCTCTTTGTTTGGCCAAAAAAAAATTATCAGTTGTTGAGTACCTGTGGCCATTTCTTTAGTTGTTGTTTCATCTCTTATTTCTTTATTTGACTTCCTACCAGCTTTTTTTGGTTGCTCTGAGGTGATGCTTGCTTCTTTGACTTTGTTTCTTGTAAGGATACGGTCTATGGTGGGAGGAGGTGAAGGAAAATTTTGAGAGGGGGAGTGAATAACTGCTAAAGCTTTGTCCTGAGAAGGAGATTGTGGGGATGCAGGATCTTCTTCTTCCAAGGATTCAAATGGGTTTGATGTTGAAGGTATTGACTAAGTCAAGATTGGGGGGGGGGAAGAGGAGGTTGCACCCTGGTTTTCTAGGGGTTGATTTGGTTTTGGACCTGGTTCCTTGGGGTTTGTTTTCTTTTTTTTTTAACTTATTCCCATGTGTCTTCATTGGCTTTTACATTCTCAGTCATTTCAATTTCTTTTATCTTACCACACCTATTAGCAAAATGACCGTATTCATGGCATACCTTACATTTGAACGGGATTTGTTCATAGCCCAGCCGTTGAATATGGGTCCACTGGTCCACTTTGATCTTGATTGCTTCCGGGAGGCACTTCCCTAGGTCGACTTCTACACAGATCCTGGTGCATGTGTGCATGTTGTCCTTTGGTTTGCATCTGTCGATGTATTTTCCAATGGCATTTCCTATTGCTTTAACCAATTTATCTCCCCAACAATGGAGAGGGAGGTGAGGAAAATGAACCCAAACCGGGACTGCATTGGGAATGTCCATTTCTGGGTTGAAATATGGTGACCATCTGTTCAGGTAAAGACCTCTTGATTCCATGAAGTAAGGGTCATTTTTGAAGTTGAGATTTCGGTCTTCTTTGGTTTCGAAGAGGAATGTGTAGTATCCCCTTCCACATAATCTTATTGCAATTTTCCCTTGAATGTTCGCATTCCAGTTACGCTCCACCCATTTTTGAACAACTCTAGGAGAAGGCCACAATCCAGTAAGTTGGCCAACCAGACCTCTCTCTGCAAGAGAGATCGTTACTTTCCTTGGAAGACTAGGAGGAAGAGAAATTTATGGGATATCAGCCAGTTTTTTCACAAACTTTGATGTTGTGGGTTTGCTTCATGGGGCACCATTTTCAGAGATGTGAAAATCACAGCTTGTTCATCAGAGTCTTGCAGCTGTGAGGAGTCACTCCCGTCCATGAGAACCAGGGGACCAAAAAAGAACCAGCAGCAGCATTGGCCGAAAGAGGGAGGCAGTGCCCGATTGCGGGGATGCCAGGAGCGGAAGCAGAGAGCCTAGCAGTAGGGGCTGCCAGGCAGAGGGCCTGCAGAGGGACGCAGGAGCCAAGGCTGGGCAGGGCGCTAGAGCACCAGTTCAAAAACACGCGCACATGGATATTTGCTTGCAGAGTCCTAGTTGCCAATTTTAAGGGAGTTTATGCCATATTAATGAAATAAAGAATGAAATAAAAGTTGGATAAAATGTATATTTTATGGGATGACATTTTGAAACAACCACAAACTTTTCAAAAGAAGATATTCAAGAGTGGTTAGTTGAGGATTCCAAGAAGAATGTTGATCAAGAAAATGTGACATATTGAAATTGAAGAAGAATACTCTAATATTCATGAAAGCATGAGATAAATGTGGTACCATTATGGGACTTCATCATAAAGTGGCTAGAAATTGCTATACATTAAATCCTTCAAGGTTAGCTAATTTTAATAGTTCAAATACATTGGAGCAGTTGGGCTTTCTTCAAATAGTTCAAGAATAAATGAAGACTCCATTAGTAAACAAGAGAGACAAGTGTTTCTGTCATTGTAAGTAAAGTTTCTATTTTGTTCTTTCTTATTTCTTCTCATTTAGTAATCATTCAACCTACTCCCTTCAAATGCTTTTGTGTTCCTAATTGCAGTGTCCCTTTTGTTCTAGGTTTCTTTTCCTATTTCTATGATCCATTGGAACCCCATCCAAGTCATTAAATGGATGAATGCATTTTAATTTCTTGAATATTATAAAATTTCATTTAAACATATATATATATATATATATATATATATATGATCCACAAAGAACTAGTAGGAGTTCATAGCCAGTGCGATCATTTGACTTTAAGTTTTAAGCTTAAGATTGTAAGTATGTAACTCCTTTCATCTATAAGAGTTTAAATGCAATTATCTTGTTAAGTTCTTTGCAAGTGTAGCCCATCTTTTCATATGTCCAAATATGTGATGTTTTACTTTCTATTATGCTGGAAAATGATGTCTAATAAATATGCACCTTCTATTTATGCTTATGTTAACAATGTATTATATCATTGTTAATACTCATTTCATATAAAGCATGGTCTTATATTAGACATTCTCTATTTGTGTTTTATCTTTATTTTCTTTATTTAAAAAAAAAGGAATACCACCTCTATAAAAGCGAGTGGGAAGATTTTTCCCTCAAATGTTGTCTTTGATACTTTTACCAATTCCAACGATCTACATTTATTGGTGACCAAACCAAGGTCAAACTCTGAATATCTAGTTTCATGGACTAATAAAAATATTTATTGTTTTAATGCCTCGTCAAGATCCTTTCTAACCTCGTATACCAAATGCCTTTGAAGACCGCATACAATTAGAGGAAATTTTAGCCTAAAAGTGCCAATGAAATTTTCATGTAATTTCCATGTCATAATATGTAAACCAATCAAAATCCTTTAAATTTAATAAGAGGTACATGTAAATATTTTGGGGGGAAAGGAAGAAAAACTACTTTTTAAAATTGTATTTTTGTCTTATCTCCTTATAGGTTTATTCAACTTTCAAGTTTAAATACTCACTGGATGCAGAATTAAATTCCACATCTAATGAGTATCCATTATGCATATCTTTGAAAAGACCCGTATTTATAAAAATTGAAGAAAAATTAAATAATTGTGTTTAACACGATTTTTTAATGTATCTTCAATTTTTATCAATGTGGGTCTTCTCAAAAGTATACATAATGGATTCTCGTTGGATGTGAAATTTAATTCCACATCCAACGAATATATACACTTAAAATTGAGTAAACATATCAAGAGATAAGCCAAAATACAATTTAAAAAAACAGTTTTCTTCTTTTCCCTCCAAAATGCATAGCTCTTATTTAATTATTTTAGCTATTATTTTATTATTTTTCTTGAGGAGACCACCTTTAGGCTAAAATTTCCTCTAATGAGTGTGTTAAATCAATTATACAATTCAGTTTTGCAAACTGCAAGAACATGCAAGAGCTTGGGAAATCTTGGAAGGTTCATGCCTAACAAGAAATTCTCTTTGAAATACAAAGAGAAAGAAACCCAAGTTGAACATTGTATTTTCTCAATACTTTTGAAGAACCAATAATGAGTAAAAGTAAGACTTTTTGAAACAATTCAAGAAGTTCAAGACGAAAGTTCTACAATCTTAGGGGAAGAAAATATTTAAAAAGGAAGAGAATACAATGGGAGATCAAAAAGAACAAGATCCAAGGCATGAAAAAGGGAATAACCAGGAAATGACGAAAGAGGAATTAAACCAAATAATGCAAGATGGAATATTTCTCTCTTGATCTTAGAGGGGAACAACATCAACTTTATTTTCTTCCATAACAAATTCTTACTATTTTTAGTGGTGTTGGCATTATGGTTTCAATGAAACTTCTTGATCAATGCTTGACTATATGTGATATCCATTTAATTCAACATGATGATGTCATGGTCAAATCCTTCTTACAAACCCTAATTGGACCAACATATGACTAGTATCTTTCACTTTTAACTAAAAAGATTTCTTCTTTTAAAGGTATAGAAAGGGTATTCATGATGAGATATGTTTAGCCAACTGCATATCATACCTTACTAACAAATTTCACCCAAATTCATCTTGAAAATAATGAAAAGATACAAAGATTTTAAACTCCATTTTTTCAAACTTTGCAACAAATTGTTAAATATCAAAAATTTAATGATACAATGGTATTTGGATGTTGTAAATATGTGATTCCCTCAAATGGAAAATATGTTATCAAGTCTTCTCAAATTACCACCTTAGAAGAAGTGATAAGGAAATAAATAAAGATAAAAGAAGATATGATAGTAAGTAATGCTAATTTAAAAATCATTCTGAGATGTGTTCAAAGGAAGTATCAACATTAGTTGTGTATTACTTGCCTTCTTCCTCATCAAAACCAATTCATGAACAAGGAGTTGGAAGACGTTTTTTCAAGGGTGGCCTCCAAATATAGGAAACATTGTAGAAGATATTTCCAAAGTATTTCAAGAAGCACAGATAGCACAACTAAACCACATTATATGTCAAATGTAAAATGAGATCACTCGTTTCAAAGTAAATGCTGATCATGCTGCTTTACAATAACCCCTCAATGAAAAACCAAAGACACAAAACCTAAGCGAAAGGGTTGATAAGAATTAAAGATTTGAAAACCTGATTGTTTGGATATTTCGACAGATAGGAAATAATTAAGTATAACTTGGTCTAGTGTATAGTTAGATAAAGTTTGTTTTTTTAATATGTACTTTTGGTAACTTACAATCCGACGTTCACAATTTGTTCTAGACATGAAGTGATATGACGGTTCATTCTCTCCTCGATATTACCAACACTTGATTTGTGGCTTAAAACCAGATTAGTCCATGATCTCTATTTAAAGAGCATGGAGGGTCATTTGTTAGGTGACCGTTCATGAGAGAAGCATATGCAAATTTTATTTCTTTTACATTAATAAATTGCTTAAAGTGGTCGCGTTGACTCAGGTCATGGAATGTTTCCCTCTTTGAGGGTTTTAACCACATCAAGAATACTGGTGTACTAATTTGTAATCTAATTATGAGCGGTGTCCTTTAGTGTTCTATCTAAGGAACTTATCCTGTAAATTCCTACATGGTATCAGAGTGATTTGAGGGCCACATCCATTGGTGATCCAAATCCAAAGCCGGTACAACTACATGCAACTATCATTTCCTATATATATTGTTTTAGCCTACTCTCGGGCTGAGAGGATTGGCCTATTGTGTTAGAAGCATTTGTTCCAGTGAGTAACCCCTTTCGTTTCATGTGAAAAGGTTTTTGATAGCTCTAGCTACATCATTTTTACGATCTAGAGGTATAAAGTCTTTATTTGCAATTATATTTATTTATCTCTCTGGTTATTTCGATTTATAGTCCTCTATATTTTTATTAATATTACTGGATCTATACCTTTCATTTCTCTGTATGTTCTTTTCCCTACAACTCTATGCGATCTAGGCAAACCAAAACAGAAAGAAAATATTTTTCACATGCGTATGCTCTTTTCCGTTGTGCCTTGGTGTGACCTCGGAAAACTAGAAACATTGAGAAAAATATTTAGTTACCAGCGAAATCTAACTTTAAGTCATAAGACTTGGATTACTTTTGCTTGTTCAATTGGTTTGTGTGGTTTTTTTTTTTGTAGGTAAAAAGAGGTTTTTCAAGTAAGCACGCACTCCAAAGCTTCAATGAGCAAAAAAAACCTTCCTTCTTTCCAAAAATTACTAACCTTTTAAACTAGCTCACTCAGTCCAAAGTTACTTTATGAGAATAGAAGTCTTGAATTCAAGTCTTTCTTTTTGTTGAGTTACTTTTTCAAAAAACACATGTACCTTATGTTTTAAAGTTACTTTATGAAAAGTGTTTTTGCCCATTATAAAAAGTGAGTCACTTATAATTCTAAAGTTATTTTATTTTTTATTTAAGTTACAATTTAATGGATAGTTCATAAAGTACCATTATAAAAGTGACTTTAACTTATTTATAAAAGTGAATCACCTTAAGTAATCTTTTTTTTAAAGTGAGCTAATTAGATTAAGTTTGGAAGGGGGAGAGGATTTTTAAATATAACATTATCATTCACTTCTCAACATTCATGTAGTTCGTCGGCATCTTCAACAACTTTTCTTCAAAAAACCATAACGTCTTCATCTGGAAGTCATTTTCAGAGCCGTTTTTTTTTTTAATCAGCCTAACTTTTCAAGATCTTTCCATTGGAACACTTAGTTTCAGCGTCTACAGCTTCAGTTTCTTTTAAAATGGAAAGTCCATGCCTACCAATGGCTATCATACATTGTGGATTCTTAGAAGTAAAGGTCTTTAAAGAATAGCCTCAAGCCAAGTCTAAACCTAAAGATGAAGATAAGAAAGCCAAATGGGAAAATAAGCAAGATCAAGAACGTGGGTTGATAGGGACATTTATTTCTCTAGACGTTGGATTCCATATCGCAGAAATTGATACCCATGATGAAGCAATGAAACAGCTCAATAAAGTTTTTGGAATTAAAAATGAAATTATAGCCCATCAACTCGAAAATGAGTTGCTTACATTGGACCCCAATAATTTTCTTCCATTGAAGACTTTTTGTCCAAGTTCAAGAACCTTAGACTTCTCTTGGAAGGTGTTAAGATTAAGAAAGAAGATGGTAGTCTTATCTATTACATTTTTACTAAGTTAGGACCAGCCTATTCTGTGTTTGTTTACACCTTCCATTCTACTAGAGAAGCCATTATTTCTCAAGGACAAGACTACAAGTCCCCCTCTTTTGATGCCTTTTGTGATTCTTTAATAAGAGAGCAAGAAAAACTCTTACACCTTGGTCTTCTTAATACTAGACACTCTTCTAAGAAAGCCTTAGCTGCCCAGCAACAACCAATTTCAAATAATCCTAAGAAGCAGCATCCTGAAAAGAATGGTCCTAAACCAAACAAGAGTCCTATGCAATTTCAGTCTCACAACGAAAAATCAACTCAACAAAATGATAAAGCAACTAAAAACAAAGGGAAAAACACTGATAGACATTGCAACTTTTGTAATCGTGATGGCCACTTAGAATCCAAATGCTTTAAGAAGATGGAAGCCTTGGAACCAGCAATGAAGAAGCATAACATCCATTTGGAGCACTCTTCAACTTCAACTTCATCTTCAAGAATAGCACTTTCTTCATGTGGTTGTCAAGCATCTCGATCTGGTTATGCACTAAATGTGTCTTCTTTTTCTAATTCTCATGAGTGGCTCATTGATTCTGGAGCTTCTTATCACATGGCCAAAAATAAAGCCATGTTTTTTTCTTTGAATGATTGTAACACCAAAAATATATATGTTGGTAATAATAGATCCCTTAGGGGTGTAGGGGCTGGAACTATTCATCTAGACAATGGTTAATTTAATGATGTATTATGTGTTCCTACCTTATCCTGCAACCTTCTATCTGTATATTAGATAACTCATTCAGGTGAAGGTAAAACCGTTAAATTTTCACCTCATGATGTTGTAATTAAGGACCTAAGAGATCCTAGACAAATTTTAGTTATTGGCATTGTTGATGACTCTACAAGGTTGTATAATTTTAATAACTTTGGGTCATCAACTCTTCCCTCGGTATTTTTTTTCATAATGATGATGTGAGCAAACTTTGGCATGAGCGATTTGGTCACTTAAACTATCGTTCCCTTCAAAATCTATGTAAAGAAAATATGGTGACAGGTCTCCCTATGGTATCTTGCAGAGATGGTGTTTGTTCCGGATGTCTACTCGGAAAACATCATCGAGATAGTTTTGAAAAAAGTGCCCCTTGGAATGCCTCAACCCTTTAAAGCTTGTGCATAGTGATTTATGTGGTCCACTTCCAGTTGTTTCATTCTCTGGCTACAAGTATTTATTAACTTTCATTAATGACTTCTCCAGACGCACTTGGGTATACTTATTAAAACTCAAGAGTGAAGTCTTTAACATATTCTTGGCCTTTAAGGCCTTTGTTGAGAAAAATAATCTAAACATCAAATTTTTAAGTTAAGATCTGATAATGGTGGAGAATATGTTAACAACAAATTCATCAACTTTTGCACTGAGCATGGAATTCAATCACAATATATTGTTCCATATACTCCACAACAAAATGGTGTAGTTGAAAGGAAGAATCACACCTTAAAGGAAATAGTTGATTGTATGCTTCAATTTAAAGGACTTAGTCTTAATTTTTGGGCATAAGCAATTAATTGTGCAAATTACATAGTAAATCGCACTCCTACTAAGGTTTTAAATAATATCACTCCAGAAGAAGCATGGAGCTCAATTAAACCAAATGTAAATCACTTTATTATTTTTGGAAGTGAAGCATGGGCCCATATTCTAGATGAGAAACATAAAGCCTTAAAACCTAAGAGTGAAAAATGTATTTTTGTTGATATTCTGAAGATGTCAAAGGATATAGACTTCTTCAACCTAAATCTAAAAATGTTATCATTAGAAGAGATGTAAAGTTTGCTAAAAATATATTGGCCCAAGAGCCTAGTTCGGCAGAAGTGCCACCTCTCTCTATCCCTTCTACTTCTGAAAACATTTCTTCTTCAAATGATGACAGCGAGGATGACAATTATTCCCCACCTTCTCGGGATCCTCCTTCATCTCCTCAGCTTCCAAAATAGGTCTGCGCTACTTGGGATGCAGCAGGTGCTCTTACAAGTGATCCTACAGATCAGCATCATACACATTCTCAATTTGATGGAGCCTCTTCTTAATTGGCTCAAGCTTCAACGAATTGTGATCCTGACACCTTTGCAGAAGCTTCAGGCCATTTAGATTGGGACACAGCTATGAATGAAGAATATCGTTCATTATTGGAAAATGATACATGGGACCCTGTTCCTCTTCCAAAGGGACGAAAACTTGTTAGATGCAAATGGGTTTACAGAACCAAGTTTGGACGAGATGGAAAAGTTGATAAACATAAAGCTCGTCTTGTTGCTAAGGGTTTTTCACAAGTTGAAGGCATTGACTATATTGAAACCTTCTACCCCGTTGCCAAAATGAACTCTATCTGCCTTGTTCTTTTCCTTCTTGCCTCTTTCAAATGGGAAGTCCATCACATGGATGTTAAATCTGCCTTCTTGCATGGGGACTTGCATGAAGAAATTTATATGGAACAACCTCCTAGCTTTATACAAACAGACTCCAACCTTGTATATCAGCTTACGAAATCCCTTTATGGTCTCAAGCAAGCCCCTTGAGCTTGGTATGCCAAAATGTATAGCTTTCTTTTAAATATTGGCTTTTCTAGGTGTCATTCTGACAATACTGTCTACACCAAGAAAGTGGGTAAGTCTCTTATCATTCTTGTTCTTTATGTTGACGATCTTATCCTTATTGGTAGTGATCCCAACCTTACAAACCATGTGAATTCTAGCCTTAAAAAGCAGTTTGAAATGACAGACTTAGGACACTTACATTATTTTCTTGGTCTTCAAGTCTTGCGATCCAAAGAAGGTATTTCCCTTTCCCAATCCAAGTATGCATGTGATCTTCTACACCACTTTCACATGGAATATTGTAAGCCAACCCCTTCTCCCTTTCAGTCTGGAGCCAAACTTTCAGTCACTTGTACTTCCCCTGAAGTTGATGCTACCTTATACCGTCAGCTTGTTGGAAAACTTTTGTATCTGACCCATACCCATCCTGACCTTTCCTTTGTTGTTGGCCTTGTTGCTCAGTTTATGCAAAACCCACATGAAATTCATTGGAAAGCAGCTAAAAGAATATTTCGTTATGTTCGAGGTACAGTTAAGTTTTGGGAGTCATTATAGTGCAGAAGCATCTCCTCTATTGGTTGGTTTTCACTAATTTTGATTAGGTTGGTGACCCTGATGATCGGAAGTCTACTGCAGGTTATGTCTTCACTCTTGGTTTTGGACCTATTACATGGGCTTGCAAGAAACAAAGTGTCATTTCTCTTTCTTCAGCAGAAGCAAAGTATCGTGGCGTCATTGAATCTAGTAAGGAAGCCCTATGGCTTCGTCAAATCCTATCAGAGTTTGATTTTCAGTAGCAGCATCCAACTACACTTTGGTGTGATAATAAAAGTGTCATTCAACTATGCAAAGATCCAGTCCAACGTCAACACAACAAACACATTGAAATACACATGCACTTCATCAGAAAGCTTATTCATGACCATGTTCTTGAAGTGCAATATTGTTCAACCGATGATCAAGTTGCAGACATCTTTACTAAGGCTCTCATAGAGGCGAAGTTTACTAAACTTTGATTTATGGTTGGAGTTTAGGAAGTTGTCACTAAGGGGGGGTAGGCTCTAATGCCTCCTTCCTCCTCCTACTATGTCATTTTTGTACATCTTTCAATCCTATCCCAAGTTGTTCTTAAGGGGGATGTTAGGATATTCCAACACATAGGAAATAATTAAGTACAACTTGGTCTACTGTATAGTTAGGTGAAGTGTGTTTTTTTAATATGTACTTTTTGTAACTTACAATCCGATGCTCATGATATGTTCTAGACATGAATTGATCCGACAGTTCATTCGCTCCTCGGTATTACCGACACTTGATTTGTGGCTTAACACCCAATTTGGTATCAGAGCGGGATTGTTTTCTTGAAGAAGTTTTTTTTTGTACATTTGATGATTGAAGTGTGTTTTTTTTTTAAGTGTGGTGAATAGCAAATCTGATATGCAGCATGCACAAGTGAAGAAGATTGCAGCAGTGGGAAGAAGACAAGATCAGACAAGATCTTAGAGGTGAGGTTATTTTTCTGATTTGAAGTTTATGGTTGCAGAGGAGTGGCACTGAACCTGAAGAATCCAATAAGAAATTGGATAGAGAGAACAACTGAAGTGTTCTGAGGAGAGCGTGGGAGATTGCAGAAGCCTAGAAGGAGCAAAGTTGTTGCTCAGGAAGAGGTTCCAGAAGGAGGACCCGTGCTTACCAAAAGACTAAGTGAGGAGAGCTTAGTGAGGTAAGATTGCAGCCAGGAGGACTAGCTGTTGCAGATGCTTGTTGCGAAGGAGCTCGTGAAGAAAGAACGAGAAGAAGATGACGACAAATAGTCATAGCAGAGGTTCAGGAAAAAGCCACAGTAGAGAACATAAGAAAGAGGATGCCAAGATAAATGGGACTGTAAATGATGATGTGATGCTTCAACAATGCTACAAGGAAATTGCACTGTTGGAATACTGGTTGGAGAATCCAGGATATGACAGGGAAGTTTTCATGAAGGATAGTCATGAAGCAGAAGACGGTAAGAAGGTGAGACTAGCTGACAGTCTCCTCGTGAATACAAATTAGCATGCTGAAATATTGCCAGAGAAAGCTGAGGAGAAAGCGAGTGAAAATTTTTTGGATCTTGAAAAAGACTTGGAGCTGCAGAAAAAGAAATTAGTGACTGAAGCGACAAATAAGACCAGTGGGTCTTGTGATTTTAATGCTAACAATTTGATTGTGTTTACAGGTGATGAGCCAAAGTATGTTGCAGAGGGACAGGAAGTTTGGGAGGTAGCAACATCTATGGCGGCAGCTGACTTAACAAAAATTGGGAACGGCAACAGCAAGCTGGACATAGAAATTGAAGAAATATGGCAGCTGATTATGCAGCAATCAAATTGGAGGAAAATAGAAATAGCAGCAAGCAAGATCAATCAGAACTTGAACCTGATTGACAGAAAGAAGAAGATGGAGGAAAGGACAACAGAAATGCAGCGGCAACAAAGGAAGAAAGCATTTGGATGGTTGCAAAACAAAGTATCGGATCCATGCGGACAAGAAAAAAAAGCATGATCTCCTCATTTTCAACCTTGGGAGTCTGATGCAGGAGCATCAAGACCCTCTTCATCCATAGATATGGAATAAAAAGGGGATAGACTTTCTATGCTTTTTTAAGTTAAAATTAGGATAAAAAATAGAGCATAAAGCTTCGAGCTTTAAATCATTGTGTAAAAAAGAAAAAAATCATGCTTTTTCTAGGAGATAAGGCCTAATCTATTCCTATGCATGTATCCATTTTTATTTTAAATAGAGGGGCAGCTGAGCTCTCAAGATCAGAGATAAGAGAGAGAGAGAGTGAAGTAGTGTGAGAGGTTCTGGTTGGGAGCCTCCGGGTAGTTGTAAAGGGCCATTAATTCTGATTATCTGGCCAACACAAATTTGTAAGTTCTTATTTTGTTTCAGCTTGTATATATTGGTTGATTGAGAAATTGGTTGTTGAATTCTGAATTTAGAAGCTGAATCGTATGCATGTGATTTGATTCTGGTTACGGATTTAAAAGCAATTGAATGGATTGAGTTGTGTATGGGCTTACAGTTGATTGAATAAACTGAAGTTAATGAACATATTTTGAATGGCTGCAAGAGGTTGAATTTTCCGTATAGTGGTCAAGGCGCAACTGTTTGTAATCGATAGAGATAAGTTGTGTATTGCAAGCGTGGGAACAGTTTGAGTAACCTGTGCGTAGGCGGTTTGGGACAGTGGCATATAGCTTCAAAACTCGGTTATTTCCAAACCTTCAATACGCTGGCGCTATCATGCATGAGGATAAGAAACCGTGCTATTAATTGTGTAGACAGCGGAGCTGTCTAACACTCGTGGACAGTGAAACGTGGCTCAAGCCTGTGCATAAATGTTTTAATACAAAGATTTGAAAAGTGCTTTAACCCGGTAGTGCGTATATTCCATGGTATGTATGCCTGTAGGTTTCAATTGTAACGCAGCAACACTTACATTTGAATGTTGCGTAAATTTGGGACGCTGTGGTAATTAACCTGTACCGTGGCAACAAAGAAAAGACCAATAGACAGCGCGTGCCATAGACAGCGTATTATAACTTCAATACAGTATTGATTTGTTAATATTACATAGGGTGAATTGTAGTGTTTATTGAAACGTTGTGCGCTGTCCACCATAATTCAACACGCTGCACTATAAATTCAATACTATGTTGATTTGGGTAATGTTACATAGCGTGGGAGTGCTGTTCAATTAAATGCATATGAAAAA
This sequence comes from Pinus taeda, assembly GCA_000404065.3. Taxonomy (NCBI): domain Eukaryota; kingdom Viridiplantae; phylum Streptophyta; class Pinopsida; order Pinales; family Pinaceae; genus Pinus; species Pinus taeda. The sequence goes on along the minus strand of APFE031429337.1, from coordinate 156,368 downwards.
GAGGAGCGGCCTATATGGCTTCATAACTGGTTGTTAGTATGGTTTCGTAACTGTTGATCAAATTCCGAGCTCACATAGCCATTGAAACTATCTATGAATATAGATCCAGTGAAATTACTTCAGTTTTAACCACGAAGATTTAATTTATTAGGATAATGGAGGAAATGCATTTAATATGTACAGCTTTTAAAAGATCTTGGTTTGCAGGCTAGCTCAGCCCTGCATCAAGTGGTACCAACAAAGCAAACTAGAGGATCAGAATAAAAGAAAAGCGTGATTTAAAGCAGAAAAATAGATTTAAAAAGGATAAAGCAGATTTAAAGCTTTCATGCATGAAGCTTTTGTGGAGGAAATAAGGAGAGGATAGGATTGATCCTTCCTAAAATTCTTATATAATTGTAATACCATAGGGGTGTAGGAATATCTGTTTTTGTGAGGAATTTTTGTGAGTGGCAAGATGTAGTCGAGCTAGAGCTTGTTTTAAGGCTGAAATGCCTTAATTTTGTAACTGTTCCGTAAATATACAAATATGTGTTCATGTTCTGTGTTAATTATATATTACTATGTATTGTATTACCTTGTGGTTGTGAGATTTTAATCCTATATTGCATGCTTGTAATGGGTTGAAGGGAAGGATCAAGATTTTTTTAAAGAATCTGGGATTTTGGGCAACCCCCAAATTCTCAGTTTCATCAGGTGGTATCAGAGCAGTAAGATTCTGCGGAAAGAGGTACAGTTGAGTTAAAGATGAAGAGTTTATGGTCTTGCTATTGTGCAGATGGCTGCAGCGGAAGGTGAGAAGATTTGCAGCAACCTAGAGAAGGATGCCAAAAGACCGAGTGCGGGAGGGCTTGGTGAGGTATCGTGTAACAGAGGAGGCTGTTACTGCAGAGGTTGGTTGCAGCTCACAGAGTTATAGTAAAAGAATGCAGTGGATAAAATTGATATTATGAAGACCAGAAGCATATGACCAGGAGGTCATAACTTTTTGTGCCTCGGGAGTCTGATGCAGGAGAAACCAGAAACAAAGCAACCAAACGTGGACCAGAGGATTAGAACAAAGGAAAGCCTCTTTTAAAGCATAAAAGCTTGATTTAAAGGAGAAAAATAGATTTAAAAAAGATAAAGCAGAGTTAAAGCGTGCATGCATGAAACTTTTGTGGAGAAAGTCAGGAGAGGATAGGATTGATCATTCCTAAAATTCTTATATAAGTATAATGTGATAGGATGTGAGATATATCTGTTTTGTGAGGAATTTTATGAGTGGCAAGATGTAGCCCAGCCTCAGCTTGTTTTAAGGCTGAAATGCCTTAATTTTGTAACTGTTCCGTAAATATACAAATATGTATTCATGTTCTGTGTTAATTATATATTGCTATGTATTGTATTACCTTGTGGTTGTGAGATTTTAATCCTATATTGCATGCTTGTAATGTGTTGAAGGGAAGGATCAAGATTTTTTTAAAGAATTTGGGATTTTGGGCAACCCCCAAAATCTCATTTTCATCACAATTGGTCCATGATCTCTATTTAAAGAGAATGGCAGGTCATTTGTTAGGTGACCATTCATGAGAGAAGCTTATCTAAATTTTCTTTCTTTTACATTAATAAATTTCTTGAAGTGGCCGCATTGGCTCAAACCATGGACTATTTCCCTCTTTGAAAGTTTTAACCACGTCAAAAATACCGGTGTACTGATCTGTGATCAATTTGTGAGCGATGTCCTTTGGTGTTCTATCTAAGGAACTACCTTGTGAATTCCTACATTGATCGGGGTGCATATGAGGATCTCAACGCAATCAACGGATTTAATGGTGAAGGCCTCGAACGTTCAACCCACCACCTTCCAAATGCGCGGCAAGGCTGGCAGGGTCACGTCGGGCAGCTGGAGAAGTAATATGCATGAGGGTGGTGATAGGAAGTGTATTCATTTTCATTATCATTGTAAGGTGTTGAAGGACTACTTGTGCGTAGATACTTGGAGTCTAAAAGGAGATCGAAGCAACGGTGGGTGGACGGACCAATGACGCACTCGACTAGCCACTGCGAGGGTGAATTGGTATGTAGTTTGCCCCATCTCCCTGTTCACAATGCTGGAAGTTTACAGGATTTATGGTCTGGGCTGGCAGGCCATCATTTAGTGGGGTTCTATGAGTCTGATCCCTGCACTGTCTAGTTTTGTGCTGAGTCGAGGGGTTTTCATTGGAAATTTGCCTAGAGACGCCACCATTTCCCTATTATTTAGCATATGGCTATCTCGCCAGGGAATCTTCCTAACCTTGAAAGTTGGGAGGGTTTGTAGAGAGGGTAGGCAGGGCGGGAGAATTGCATGCATGAGACCCACTGGGCTTCTGTCCAAATGGCCTTGGGTAAAGGTTGATGTCAAGGGGGACAGGCGAGCTGTTGTAAGCATAAAGATGAACTGGCTCGATAAAATAGTGGCCTCGACTCTGAAACTGAGCGAGGCTGACTTGACAAGGAATTGGATAGTTAGAACAAAACCTTTGCACGATGGGTGTGATGGAAGTCTGAGGAAAATGGGGCTTAGGGAGAGCAGGGTAACTAGGTGCAGGGGGACATCATTGTGGCGACAACCTCTTGTTAGCATGGGGAGGTTAATCCCTCGAGTCGCACTCATGTGAGGAGCAATGTATTAGGCCAACTGCCTGGAAATCGCAATCTTGAGTCTGAATTGGCTTGTGTCATTTCTGGAAATTGTATTAAAATTTGTAATGGACCTCGAATGGATGTTGAGAAGTTCTTTCAAGTTTTATGTATGCTGAGTGATCTTTGTACAGGTAATTCGTTTGGAACGAGTCGAGGGCATTCTGAAAGTTGGTGGCTCACTCCTCCGAAGGGCATCCACCACCACAGAACACATTGCAGGAGGTGGGACAAGATGGTTCATGCAGCGCAAAGCTCTCGCAACCCAGCCTTGTGCGACCAAGGTGGAGGACGAAAAAACAAGGGTAAGAAAGAGGAAGGGGAACCTAGCAATCTGAGGGGCAAGCCGAGAGGTTACAAACTGACGGTGAATATTATCAATGAAGCAGCAGAAGCCTATCATAAAGGCATAGATGAGGAACCTGAGAGCTGATAGCGAAGTGGGAGGTCGACCTGAACCAGCAAGAAGGTTCTATGGAGATCGAAGTCGATGACTAGCGGGTCTTAGTGTCGGATCCCAGCCACACCCACGGCCGAGTGACCCAATTCAAACACACTCTTTTCCTCTACTGGTCAATGAATGGAATCATGGGCAAGGACCTAGAACAAATTGCTCTAAATATGGCTGCTATGGTGCAGACATTCCCGAATTACAAAAAGGAATTTCAGAAACTCATGTTTCATGGGTAGAAGCAATATGGGCTCCTCCAGTGAATCGAAAATCATTTGTCATGCATATTGGCAGCGGATGAACTCCCGGGGTTGAATGCAAAAGACCCAAATCCAGTTGATTCTACCTCGACAAAAGATGCAGATCAGTGAAACAATGTCTTTTGTTTAATAAATTTTTATGCGAATAGCATTTACTTTTAATTGTAATTACAGTTATGTTTGTTGGCAGGTAGATAGAGGGATAGATATGGACATACAGCCATACGTAGCTTAGATATAAAGACTCAAAATGTTTCGTTTTTGGATGGCTTACCATGTTGTTAGGTGGCCAACAGACTTGGTTTCCCGCAAGGCAAGTTGAGGCCACCTAAAAAAACTCAAAATTGGTTGTAACTTGTTGATTAAAATTAATAGAAAAATGAGGACCTACCAAGCTTAACAAAAAAAAAGAATTAAATATTTGAAGAACATAGACCAAGGGCACCTCAATTTCCAAACTCTAATGTCATTGTACTAGAATAAATTGTGTAAAGAGGTTCATTCGAGTAAATAGATGAATAAATGGAAGCCCCAATAGATGAAAATATTCATGTTCAAGTAAACAAGGTATTCCATACAAGACAAAAACCTTAAATAACCACTCACACAACCAGAGGAAAGATCACAATGCTAGTTTTTTTAACATGGTTAAAACCCTCTAAAATGGAAATAGTCCATGACCCCTACCAACGTGATCACTTGAGACAATCTTATTAATGCAAAAGTATAAAAAATTACATAAAAGAGTTCTCACCATCAATCATCAACCATGACCCTCCATGCTCTTTAATTAGAGATCATGGAAGAATCAAATGTTAAGCCATAGATCAATAGCCTTCGGTATCAAGGAGAATATGAGTTGTCATGTCAATTTATGTCTAGAACATGTCGTGATCGTTGTATTACAATACAACTATTGCATATTAAAGAAATATGTTGAGAAACACACTTTTACCTAATAGACACATTAGACCAAGTTGAATTTAACTAACCCCTAAGTGTCTAAATATCCTAACAATTCAAGATCGTCATGTCTTAGAATCCATGCAATTTGAAGCAAATATGCAACCATTTTCCCAAGGGTATTTCATTGAACAACAAAATTTTGAACAAAATCAAGGGAATTTAATCCAAACAAGAGTGCAAGCAAGTAAATTTAAACCAAGAAATCAAGTTAATAATGGGAAAATTATCAATAATGCTCTAGAATTAACATCATAGCAAGTTACTTCACAGTGAACAAAGAATCAAGTAGATGCAACAACTGTAATATAACTGATGAACTTACAAGGTGGAAAATTACTCTTCCATTTCTTTAAGCAATCAAGATTTCTTAAGGTTTTAGTAAATCCGGGTTCAATAAGCCCAAGGATGGAAGCAGCTTTGGTTAGCAACTAACAAATATCAAACTATTTCCCCCCCCAAAATATGACGCAAAGTACCTCATTTCTATCTTTCTTTTGAAAATAGTGATTTTGTACTTCATAATTGCATGGTTGATAATGGAGCTACAAATAATATCATGTCACTCTTAATAATAGAATCTTTAGGATTAGAATGTAGTAGATACTATGAACCTAGAGAAAGTATATATGTTATTAGTTCAAAACCATCCTAGATCCATCTTAACTCTGGATCTATCAAGCACTGAGAGGGATCGAATTTTCAGAGGTGCAAGCCTCTTTTTTTAGTGCAAAACTTGAGGAAAGATTGGCACCTCAAGAAACTTGATCATTCTCCATGCTTGATAGATCTGAAGAAAAGATAGACCTCAGTTGGTTTATAATATCTATATATTGTGACCTTTATATATTATGTATTTACATATCTCTCTCATGATTATAAATTTAATAATAATAATAATAAAATCCCCTAATACTAAGTCCCTTTTGATTTTCTTTTCAATTCATCATTTTTTAATTTATTTATCTTTAAAATACAATCATTATATAATTATGAATACTTTATTCTATCCATGTATTTTATTTTAATAAAATATGTTATAATTTACATAAATATTTATTTTTTATAAATTAATATAATCAAATTTTGTAAACTTAATATGGTAGAGTAAGTTAGCAAAAGTAATATAAATATAAATATATAAATATATATATATATATATCTTTACTAAAAACAATTAATTAATGAAATTTTGGAGTTCATATTATAAGTTAACCAACATAGTCAATTGAAATCAGGGATGAAATTTGACCCAAGTTGTGAATGACTATGGTTAGTTTGGTTTTGAAATTCCTACCCTGTTGCTTCTACTAATTATAATAGTTCCTAATTACACTGTGTATATGAATTATATGTGTAGTAGGAATAGGATTTTAACTTTTATTTCATAGTAATTATAATACATATGACATTAGGATTTAATATGCCCATAAACGAGACTTTTACAAGTTACAGTGTAGTCAACAAAGTTGAGTCAATTATAGAAAAATATAAAAATGTTTTACCTTAAATTTTCTTCACATATTGGTAACATTCTTCATATATTTGTAATACTTCAACATTAATCGTTATCACTTTAAATGCAAATATAGTAATCATTGATTCAAAACCTGATTATGAGCCTAGATGAGAGGTCCAAAAAAATGTAGTCACTACTTATGATGCATTGATGAAATTGAAATTAAGTTAATTAATTAATGAAATTTTGGAATTCATATTATAAGTTAACCAACATAGTCAATTGAAATCAGGGATCAAATTTGACCCAAGTTGTGAATGACTATGGTTAGTTTGGTTTTGAAATTCCTGCCCTGTTGCTTCTACTAATTATAATACTTCCTAATTACACTGTGTATATGAATTATATATGTGTATTAGGAATAGGATTTTACTTTTATTTCATAGTAATTATAATACATATGAAATTAGGATTCAATATCCCCATAAACAAGACTTTTGCAAGTTACAGTGTAGTCAACCAAGTTGAGTCAATTATAGAAAAATATAAAGATGTTTTACCTTAAATTTTCTTCACATACTGGTAACATTCTTCATATATTTGTAATACTACAAAATTAATTGTTATCACTTTAAATGCAAATATAGTAATCATTGATTCAAAACCTGATTATGAGCCTAGATGAGAGGTCCAAAAAAATGAAGTAGGCATTACTTATGATGCATTGATGAAATTGGTCTATTTTATTTTTGGGTGAAGTGAATCAATACACACAAACTAAATCGAAAAAACCATTGCACGAATATGCCCAAAATTGAACCCTAATTCTTATTCTAAACATGCCCAAAGATCTCTGAGAAGAAGTTTAAAAGGACAATAAAACCTTGGTGAATTAAAAAAATGTTTGATAGCTACCAAAATTTCGTCTGAACAATTATTTCACCTCCCAACGACCTGCAAACTCTATGCATTATGTGTATCCTTCTAAGCTTGATTGTGCTTAAGTCTTTTACCTCTAGCATGTGTTGATGCTTTAAACCTAATTAGCAGTGCTTTAACCCTAACTTTTTTTTTAGCGTGGTTCACAGACACCCTGGTCATTGGGTGGCCACAACGTCCACGGAAATATCTGAGTTGATCAACCCCGAAGGGAATCAAGCCCCGCGGCCAATAACTAGACCTAACCCCAAGGGCTTTGGGGAGAATTGACCCTGTGACCTCTCGATCGGTGAAGCACTGATTTGACTGGTTGAGCTAACCCTTGGGGCTTTAACCCTAACTTATATAGGTATATATTCTATATTATAATAAATGTTTTATATATTACATGAGATTCATTGTAAGATGGTTAGGAATTATAAAATCTTATATTAAGAAATATATTAATATATTATCCAGCGTCTAGTATTTTAACCCTAACCAATAGATATAAATTATATTTAAAAATTGCTATGTATATAAATTATATTAAACATAGGTATAATTATAAAACATATATTGACAAAATATATTATTATGCATGTGTCAGTGCTTTAAACCAAACTTATAATGATGCAATCCTAACCTATGGTATAAATTAATATATTATAATAAATGATGTGTTAGATTGATTATTTATAAGATAGTTGGAAATTATAAATTTATATTAGAATATTAATTCATAATATTGTACTTTTATTTTAAATAATTTATATTACTTTTATTTCTATGTAATTTCGTTGATTCAAAATGTTTACAAGATAAAAAATTATAACATCTCTTCCAACCTAGATTAGAGAGCGCCTTTCAACGCAATAAAAATAAAAATTATCCTATGCTAAAATAAAAATTTTGCATTATTATTTTTACTAATATTTGTTGGGTAGTTAAAGTGCACTTGACTTGGTCAAGTTACCAGTGGTTTTCGTGCTCCAAGTTTAAAGGGGGGAATTAAACCTGCCTAGATACATCTTAACTCTGAATCTACCAAGCATAGAGAGGGATCAAACCTCTTGAGATGCAAATCTATTGAAATGCAAAGAGATTTGATCCCTCTTGATGCTTGGTATATCTAAAGTTAAGATGGATCTAGGTTGGTTAAAAGGAAAAAAATAGGATAACTACTTTTTGGATAAATTTCAACCTTCTAAGACTACTAAGAACATTGTAAAAGATTCAATGGGGGTTAGCTCTCTATATAATAATTATCGATAGTTGAATTAAAATTCTAGAAGTCCTATTTCAAATAAGACGCCTCAGCCTCACTAGTAAAAACTTGATATGTATCTTATCATTTTCATGCCGAGAAGGAATGTACGAAGCTCTGTGGTGTCTCTCCATTGCGGCGGCAAGGGTTCGGCCCTAGCCAACCGCTTTTGTTCTTTCATCCTCCCAGGTCGGCATCCTTCGTCAATGGCAGTGTTCGCTCCTTCTACAGGGTTGGATCTTCTAGTTGTTTCTAATTTTGGGTTGGGATCTTTGATGGCTCCCATGCTAGCTAGCAATCTGAAAGTGTCCTCTACTTCGAGTAAAGGTATTATTTCTTTTAAAGTTGTGGTCAACTTTGGATCTTGTCTTTTTCCTCTCGTTCAGGTAGTACATGAAACCTCTATGATCACAATTCCTTTGGGAGCTGAAGCCATCAGTGAAGTAATGTGTTTTTCAAAAAGAGGCTTAGCTTGCATATTCAACGGACTCTGGCATCATTTAGTTGATCTTCATCAATGGATCTCAGAGAATTGGAAACCCCTTCTTTATGATGATCTTAATATTTACCCTTTCGCTCATGGTTTTTTTGTGGTGGTTTTCGAAGAGTTGGAAGATAGGAATGTTATCTTTAATAATAGCCCCTGATTTTGGGGAAGCATTGGGCTTTTATGCAATCATGGTCCCCCTCCTTCAATCCTCTTACAGCCATAATTTCTTCTACTCTAGTTTGAATCAGACTCCCAAATCTAATCTTGCATCTCTGGAATCTCTCTTCGCTTAAGGAAACTAGGAATGCAATTGGAGTCTTCCATTGTCGAAGCCCAAAAACAAAAGATTATCTCAACCCCACATATGCCTAGATGTGTGTAGAGATGGATTTCAACAAGGGTTTTCAAACAGAACTGAATTGGACTAGCACAAATAACTTGTGCGTTCAAAAGCTCGACTATGAGAATATCTCCTTTTCGATGTCGAGCATGTTATGAGACAAGGCATTCAGTTAAAAACTACCCAGAGCCATGAAAACTAGCAATATGCATACATCCCAGAAAAGGCAGTGGAAGGCCCAAATGGTGGGAAGGCGTTCATAAAGAACATTGTACAGTTTATAAGGAAGAAGAACCCCAAGATAAGGCAGAGGATATGCAAGAGGCTAAAGACAGGAAAGAAGACACGGAAGTATAAAAACTCCACCTGACCCAACTTGAGAAGAGGAACCTACTCTACAGAGCCCTAAGAATAACTACTTCTCTTGTGTTTCTTAAGAAAATAACACTAAACAAGTAACTTCTTACGCTTACTAGGAAGACAAGGAAGAGCCATTAAGGAGCCAAAGGACGAAGCTGCTAGTATATATCATCACCAGAAAGGTGACATGTCATATTCATCAAATAACACAAGATGGACCAAAGCTAGAAATAAGGAGAAAAATATCTCACCAAGGAAAGCAAAAAGCCATTCAAAGTTAATGTGACAAATAGTTAAGAATGGGAAGCAAACGAATTTGGATCTTAGGGGTATTTTGGAAAATCTTTAGCTGGAATGGAAACATTTTTTTGTATTGTGGAGTTATCGATTTAGGATTTGGATTGTCCCTGTATGCTCAATCTCAAGTCCTCAAGGAATTCTAGCAACTCTTTTTTAGAAGAATTGTAACAATTCTAGCCCAGATCCCAATTCTTTTAATATAAGCTAAAATATCTATTTATGTTGTTACAAGTATTAAAAAAAATGATATTATCTCAAAGGTAGTTATGCAATTTTTTCTTTTGAATATAACTTAAAAAAATATTAAGGTTTTGGAAAATCCAAGTTCATTAAGCCCAAGAATGGAAACAACTTTGGTTAGCAACCAATAAATATCAAACTATCTTCCACCTAACCAATAAATATCAAACTATCTTCCACCTAGAATATGATGCAAAGTACCTCCTTTCTATCTTTCTTTTGATAATCATAATTTTGTACATCATAGCTATATGGTAGACAGTGGAGTCACAAATTATATCATGCCACTCTTAATAATAGAATATTTAGGATTGGAATGTAGTATATGCTATGGACCTAGAGAAAGTATATGTGTTATTGGTTCAAGAAAAGTTTTGGCTTATGGTGAAATCATAGATTTCTATGCAAGGTAGGAATTTCAAATCTAAAACACCAATCAAATTTGATGGTTTTTGCAACTCTAGTGCCCATTTTGATCATTTTGACAAAGAATGTTGACGGGAAGGGAAAAAATTATGTTGTATTTGACAGGCAAATAACCCATTAATGGGTAATTTTCCCATCAAATTCCATCCTTACTTCTATAAATGGATAAGTTTACCACTACATATTACTATGGTATTCTCTAAAATAGTAGTGGGTGGACCACCCAGTTGCGTATGGAGTTGTGCTCCCTCGTGACTGTTGTTCCATGATTTTGGGTCACATCATGAATGATGAAATTTGTATGATGTTGCTTAGAAAAAATGGAAATATTGTTAGAATCCCAAGAGAACAAAAGAAGTTCATTTCCTTTGAGAAAAAGGGATTGGAAGTAATACAAGATTGTATAGACTTAGGAATTATGTTGTTCTTAATTTACAACAATGTGAATTCTACAAACCACATATTTTCTAAGGATTTTGGAAAGTGCCATTTGATGGTGCCTATTCAAACTCTAAAATTGAAGCTAGTATTGTTTTTCAAAGCACAAACTCTTGTATTCATCCTTATGCTTTCATATTGGAATTTCCATATACAAATGATGAAACTAAGTGTGAAACATGAATTCACAGATTTATTGTTTCCTCTCAAATGAATATCAATGACATAATTGTTCGTGGAGACTCTGAGTTAATCATAAATTGTATCAAGAAAAAGTATAAGATCAAGAAAGAATGACTTAAGTATTATCCTAGAAGAGCATGTTAGAAACAAAGATAATACTGAGAAGGGGGGGTGAATCAGTGTTATGTAAATTTTAAAAATATTTAAGATTATTTACGTTAGCACAAATCAAATACACCACATCACCATAAATCAAACAACGTGCACATATGAGACACTAATATTTACATGGAAACCCATAAAGCGAGAAAACCACAAAACTTATATCTTAATATTGTTGTAGGTTGCAACCTACTATTACTCAGTTTTTCTGGCACCAACCAAAAGGAGAAACCCATCCCATGAACTTGCAAGCACTCACTTGAATAAGCACCAACTCCCTGATGTTTATAGGTGCCAACCTGAACGAAGCACCCACTCCATGATATGCAAGCACCAACCTGCTTTTTCTAGCAGATCCCTCTTTCATTCTGTCAGGTCGGGAGGTAACTCCTCAAATCAATTGTGCTTCTTCATTAAGATTACTCATGGTTATATACATGAGGGAGTGACTCTTGGGTTTCACCTCCCGATGACTCTTCATTTTCCATTATTTACTATTTGCATTATTTACAATTGTTCACTCAATCGCCATGATTAGGTGTCAACATTCCCCCCTTCATCTGAAGGGATGTTGGTGAGTCCAAGCATCATCCTAATCTTTCAAGATTTTCTCTTCCAAGCGCTTTGGTGAAGATGTCTGCAATATACTCATTAGTGGAACAATGGCTAGATGGATTGTCTTGACCTCAACATGATGTCGAATCAAATGGTATTTTGTATTGATGTGCTTTGTTCGACCATGGAACTTTGGGTTCTTGGCCAACTTTATTGCAAAGGTGTTGTTAATCATGAGTAGAGTTGAATGTACTTGTTTAACCTGCAAATCTTCCAGAATTTCCCTAAGCCACACGATTTCCTTTGTTTCCTTAATTGTTGCCACATATTCTGCCTCTATTGTGGAATTTGTTGGAACTGATTGTTTGCGTGATCTCCAGGAGACAGCTCCTGATCCAAGACTCATAGCATAACTAGAAGTAGATACCCCAGTTTCTTTGTCTCCATCGAAGTCTGAATCAATCAAGCTGAAGTCACCAACCTGTGTATACTTGACTCCAAAGTCTTGAGTTCCTTTCAAGTGCTTTAGAACTCTTTTTGCAGCGGACCAATGTCCCTCACAAGGCTTTTGCATAAACCTGGAGAGGATTCCAACAACAAACGAAATGTCTGGTTTGGTAGTAGTCAAGGAATTGAGACTTCCTACAAGTTGTCTATACTTCGTTGCATCCTCAAATTCTTTTCCTTTAATGGATGTGAGCTTTAAGTTTTGTTTCATTGGAGTAGTCAAAAGATTGGACTCAGCCATGCCAAACATGTTCAACAAGTCTCCAATGTACTTCTTTTGAGAGAGGAATATAGACTTTGGATGTTGAGTCACTTTAATACCATGATAGTAGTGAACATAGCCCAAGTCAGTCATTTCAAAACCTTTCCTCAATTCCTTCTTTATGGATGCAATGTAACTCTCATTGTTCCCTGTCATCAAAAGATCATCTACATATCCCATAAGATATACAATTGTTTTGCCAACTTTCTTGGCAAACAAAGTTGCATCATCAAGATCATAATATTTGAAGTTGAGTTTCAAAAGATGCTCAGTTAACTTTTCATACCAAGGTCGCGGTGTTTGCTTGAGGCCATACAAAGATTTCACAGGTTTGCATACTTTAAGTTCATGTCCTTTCATAGCAAATCCTTCAGGCTGGGACATTAAAACATTCTCTTTTATATCTCCATTCAATAAAACAATTTTTACATCCATTTGATGGAATTTCCAACCATTCTGAGCTACTAAGGCAAAGAGTGTCCGGATTGTAGCCCATTTTGCTATGGGGGCAAAAGTATCCTCATAATCGACCCATTCCTTCTGTGCAAAACCTTTTGCCACAAGCCTGGCTTTGTGCTTCTCAAGTGAGCCATTAGCCTTATACTTGTTCTTGAAGACCCGCTTGTAGCCAATTGGTTTGGTTCCCAATGGAGGATCAACCAGCATCCAAAGTGTCATTCTTTATTAAAGCATCATACTCCTTTTGCATCTCTTCTTTCCATTCATCATGAGAAGCGACTTCTTTGAAGGAAGTTGGTTCAAAATATGTATAAATTCAGCTCACAAGCATAAGAAACATCCATATCAACAGGTGAATCAGAATAACCTATGTCACCTCCATTTTGCCTAGTTGAATTTCTTGTTCCTATCTTTCCAACCTCATCAAGATGAACACTTCCAAGTGTCTTTGTCAGCCACTTTGGGGAACCTTTCTGAGATGGTCCAAGCTGCTCAGTGGATTGAGTTGGGACTGAATCAAGATTGAGTCTCCCAATTCTGTCAATCACATTACTCAAAGTATCATCAATGGTTGGAGTTTCACGTGGGGGAGAGAGTGCTTCAGAAGAATATTCCACAGATTGATCAGTATAGAAATCCCCCCTTCAAGATGTGGAATCTTATTATCAAATTCTTGATATGATTTTGCATTTTCGAATCCATCCAAGCGATCAAGTTGCCGCTCAACAACATAGTTAGCTTTGGAAGATTTAATAAATATTACATCTATAGATATAACAAGCTTTTTATTAACTTCATCATAGAGACAGTATGTTTTGGAGGTATTTGAATACCCCAATAAGATACACTTACGACTCCTTGCACCAAGTTTGTTTCTATGTACTTTTGGTATCAAGGCATAACATGTGGAACCAAAGACCCTGAGATGCTTTACCGAAGGAATGTGGCCACACCACATTTCATAAGGAGTCTTGCTTCTAATAGCATTAGATGGACATCTATTCTTTACATATGCAGCACATAGAATTGCATCAACCCAAAACATCAATTTTACATTCTTGAAAAACATCATGGAATGTACCATATTTAAGATTGTCCTATTCATTCTTTCAGCTACTCCGTTCTGTTGGGGATTATAAGGCACAACTGTTTGAAGTTTGTTCCCATGTTGGCGAAGACAGTTTTCAAATTCATTTGAAGTGTATTATTTTCCATTACCAATGTGAATAAAGCCAATATGAGATTGTGCATCATTTTCAATCCATGTATGAAAGTTCTTGAATGTTTGAAAAGCATCAAATTTGTTCTTCAGTAAATAAACCCAACACATTCTAGTGTAGTCATCAACAAATGTCATCATATATTTATTTCCATTTGCAAAAGGAACAGGGATTGGACCACATAAATCTGAATGAACGAGTTCAAGTTTTCTATGTGCTCTGGAATGTGAATCCTGAAAACATTGTTTGGTATGCTTTCCTAGAATGCAAACATCACATTGCTTAAGTTTCCTAGGAATTGTAGGCGAACCAGTAACACCATTTTTCTTTAATAAGTGAAGGTTGTCACAGTTCAAGTGTCCAAATCTAGCATGCCATAATAGACTTGATGGAAATGTACCTTCATCATAATGAGAATTGTATGAGAAATTTTGTGCACGAGCAGAGGTACCTTGCAACTTGAGAAGCCTTTCTTCTTCTATCCCCGTCATGGCAAGTGAGTGATCTTATGCTTTTCTCACCTCAACCTTGCCATCAAACATATGAATGGAGTGTCCTTACTGGCAGATGTGGACCAAGGACAACAAGTTTCTCCTCAATTGTGGGAGATATAAAACATCATGCAAAAGAAAGTCTAGAAGATCAGGGAATTTAACCCCGATTGTGCCAAGCCCTAATGGCTTGAGTTTTGATTTGTCTGCAAAGTATAGTGCTCCATCAACATTGTCGGTAATTTTCTTCAAAAAAATATCTTCTAAAAGTCATGTGGCAAGTTGCTCTTGAATCAAGCAACCAATCATTTTTCCAAGAAGCAAATGAAGCATTAAACAAGTTTTCGTTTACTCCAATATTACAATGTGCCACAACATAGTGAGTGGATTCAGGGGCTTTACCTTTCTCTTTGTCATTGGTTTTACCTTTGGGTTGATTTCTTTCCTGCTCAATTTTGTCGCAAGGCAACTTGCATGTAGATGCATCATGTGATCCATCTCTATTGCAACATATGCAATGCAAATCAGACTTTTCTCCTTAAGAGAGTCTGCCCCCTGCCTCTGAAATTTCTTCTTCCTCTTCCTCTTCAACCACCTCTTCCTCTGGAAGAATCTTGAGCATGATTCCTCTCTCTATGTGCAAGACATTAAGCTTCTTCATAAGACTGAGGAGTTCTCTTTTTCCCAAAAGCTTTCTCTCTCTCAGCAAATTTATTCACAAGGGAGTCAAAGGTAATTTCTTTGAGGTTTCCATTTGCTTGCAATGACTCAAGATAATTTGAATAAGTGGGATAAAGTGCCTTGACAAAAGCTATCAGAGGAATGTCTAGTTCAACATTAATGGCTTTGATATCATGCATAATAGATTTTACCTCTGATGCAAGAGCAAGAGGATCATCATTTTGTAATTCAAGGATGAACAATTTAATCATCAGTCGGACAACTACAAGCACAAAGTGAGTCATAGAGTTCCTTCAATTTTTGTAAGACTTCAAAAGCATTCGAAAATGGTGAAATATGGCGACTCACCTCTTCATTTACATATGCTGCAATCAAAGCATAGGCTTTGATGTTCTTGTTTTTCCAAATGGTGAATTCCTTGTCTGAGGTAGGCTTTGTTGGTTCATTGTCTCCTTCTCCAACACCAACTCCTTTCCGCAGGTCATTTTAAATGAGTGTGTTTGATCTTATGCGACCATTCTAGATAGTTCTCTTTGCCAATGAGAACCACTCCAACTATAGAGATCAATGAATGCATTTAAATGTGTACTGTGTAGAAAAAAAAGCACGCTCTTCTACTGGAAAAAATTTGCACTTATTTTGTAAAAAAATTGTGTTGTAGTAGCAATAGTGTGAAAATATAATTTTGATATGTATATATCAAAGGTATAATTGGGAGGGATTATATTGGGGAAGGAGAATATAGGGGAGGGAGTATTTGGAGGAGGGTCAACGTATTGTCCAAGCGGTGGTATGGGAAGGGAATTAAAATTCGGCATGGATTTAATACCAATTTAATACAATGCGCAGAGGTGGTTTAATATTATGCAACGGAAGGAGGGTTGACTGTATGGAGAGAGCCAACTGGTGTGAACCAGGAGTGAGCGACATTGGTATTTGCAAACGGTAGTGGTATTTGCAAACGATGTATTAAAAGACACAGTGGTGTATTAAAAACGCGGCATTGTATTAAGACGGAGACAGTGGGGGGAGTATTACCAAGTCGCTCACCGCACCATTTTCTTCAAACCAAGACTACTCCAAGGCTACACCATAAACACGCGAATACCATCGATGCGTGAGGGGTGTGAGGGGACCGAACCGGTGTTGCGAGCAAAGTGGTATGGGGAGAGCACCATATATGCAAAGACGGAGATATATGTTGAGGTATTAACTGTGATATCAACAAAGGCGCAGTATATATGCGTATGGGAGAGCATATGGAGGACTATTGAAGGGTGCAACTGTTGAAGGGGAGACGTCGTGTATGGCACTCATAGCGAAGGATGCAAGGTCAAGGTGATGACCTTGCAGTGTGTTTTAAACCAATACGTAATATAATTACGATATGCACAACACAATTAGGATTAGACCTGTATACAACACCTTAGCACAATCATGATAGCACAGCCAGGTAGTTACCACACACCAGCACCTTTGGCTTCAATGCACCAGCCACAGCATGCCATTTGACACAACAAAAAAATTCCTCAATGTAGCAAGTCGACTCTTCAATAGTTAGAATAGAATGCACAAAACTTGGCAGGGACATGTCAGTCTGCAATGCAGAACAAAGACAGGAAGGAGTTACAAGAGCAAGAAGGAGGCCAAAAATAGTGGTTGGGACCTGCGCTCTGATACCATGTCAACTAGCCAGGAGGTGACTCCTCAAATCAACTGTGCTTCTTCATTAAGATTACTCGTGGTTATATACATGAGGGAGTGACTCGTAGGTTTCACCTCCCGATGACTCTTCCTTTTCTATTATTTACTATTTACATTATTTACAAGTGTTCACCCAATCCGCATGATTAGGTGTCAACACATTCATTTTCAAACTCATACCAACAAGCTTTATTCCTTTTAGTTTTCAAAATTGTTTGTTCTACTCTAACTACTTTAGCTCTCGGTCAACTAGATATTTCACTACAATACATATATGCTCAGACTAGCAATACATAATTGCTCTCTTCTCTGAAAATCTTCTACTCGGCCTTTCACTACAATACATATATGCTCAAACTAGCAATTCAAAATTGTGCTCTTCTTTGCAAATCTTCTACACAACCTTTCATCGCTACTCACTAAATTCTTCTCTCATACACACAGACCCACCTCACTACACTGACGTAGATCACATGCATTGGTTTCTCATATCACTCTACGTCTTCATGTTTTCTATTCTTATGGCCCAAACTTTAACAACACTCTTCTTACACAGCCTCAACTTCTCATCAACGCATCCAACCTTCTTGCATTGTTCTCTTCCTCTTTTATGGTTTGGCCCTTCAATTACATGGGTATACATCCATGATATTTACCCATGGAAATATTGTTTGACTATATCAACAATTCAAGTTGTTTGATTATATCAACAATTCTCATCCTATTACAGTTGAATTCATCAATGGCATGGGGGTTCTATAGCTCCTTTCTTTAACGTCTCACTTCATGTGTCCACGAGTCAAAACTTGGACATAGACTTCATAGGTACTCATCGGTCTTTTCTCCATACACAGCCATAGCCTAATGGTCGATAGACCCCCTAGGCACTTACTCCTTAGCCCAATGAAACCAAGAGTTGTGACCAAGAGCTACTTCTCCAGCATCCCATCGCTTCACGACTCATTGGCCTTTGTTTACCCATTTGTTTCTTTGATTGTTGATAGGACGAGAGGTTGAAGCCCCTAGGTGCTTTCCCATCTAGCACCCACAACTGATGGTTGTGACCACAGCCCTCCGAACTCAAATTCATTATCATCCATTTTTCGTTTGTCAAATTATTTGCACCCATTAACTCTTGGATTACTAGTTATATGAATACCATAGCTTAACCATAAACATGGGAGTTTGACCTTCCAATTCATTCATATCTGCATCTGGTTCCTTAACCGTCAACTCCTCACGTGCACCCTCAAATTTCTTGGAAACCCCGGATATTCGGACATTTTAGCCTTCTTCATTACATTTGAATTTGGTCCGAAAGGAAACTTGTACACTAATGGACCCCATGATCAGGTGATCATCAAATGCTTGAATGGCCTAAATTTTGGGCCTTCTGTTGTATTTGGGTCAATTTACCTTGATCAACGTTATTTTAGCCAAAAACTCAACACACTGAAAACCTTCACCTAACCAATCCCTGGCGTGAATCGTGTGACGTCAAGGTCTTCCAAGTCATTCCACAGTGGACCAAACATTTGTTGAAAATGCAGCAAGAAAATATCGTTTTAACTTTTCCTTGGTCAAAATACATTAAAAAATGAATTTCTTTTTCAACATAATACTTGGAGGTAGTTAACTGAGGTGACATGGCTCTTGTCACTCAGTTAACTCAGAAAATTCGAGTTAGAGATAACTGAGTTCAGTTCTACATGATTGATTGCTAATTAATTTGAGTTATTTTTAGTTTAACTAGTTCTAATTGTCAGAAGAACTAGTGGAGGTCAAGTTGTGGATGTGTAACTTCAACCACACTCAGTGATCAACCAGTTAATTGATCAATCAGCCCAAAATAATTGTTGCATGCAGAGAATTCGAGTTACCCAATTGAGATGGAGATTCCAAGGCAGTGTACTATCAGTTGTAGCATATTCCCATGTGTATTACCTATGCAGTCAAAGATTGACCTAAGGCTATTGCGCAATTCCTTGGTGTGAAATTCCTAAAAAATAGGGGCAATTTCCCAAGGGAACAACGCAAGGAAATAGGAGCTTGGGAAGGCTTGAAATTGGTTAAGTGTTGGGCCAAGTTTTGTCAGTCACGCAAAGGAATAGACTATACACTTGCAAAGTGTGCTCAGGCTTGAGCAAGCATTGTATTTCTTTTCTATTCTCTGATTAATGCAATATAGATAGTAAGGGGTTTTGAGTAGTTGTTTTCCCCTAGATAAATCTATGTGCATGTGTGACGTTTCCTTTTGCATGTCAATGATTCTTATTTTAGATGGTGAATTAACTTTCGTAGATGAGTAGAGTAGCTTCAAGTCATGTGATTTAACAAATTTCATGAGCAGTATTGAATCTACACTATAATTTCTACATCATTGCCTACCATGTGGCACTTATGCCACCTCATTATTGTTATGTCACATCTACCACATCATGCTAGATATCGCCTTCAAACTTTTACAAAAGAAATTGCACTCCAAGTGCCCAATACCCCAATATCTTGATATGGGATCCGCCACATCCACATCACCTGCCATTGTGCTTGCCACATCAACTACTATAGCCAATCAGGACTTGCTACCTGTCCTTCTGCCACATGTCACCTTTCAAAAGTTAAATTGGCAGACCAAAAATTCCATTTTTAGTTGCCACGTGTGACCCTCATGTGATGCCACATTATGATGACATCATACTATCATCATGGTGACATCATCATGCCACATGTCATCCTCTAGATGGTGCCACATGTCACCCAGGACCAACCCTCTTGGCCACATCTATTGCCCAACCACATCAACATCATAAGAGAAGGGCACAATATGCTAACCCATCCAATCACCAAGTATGTCCCCACCACACATACAACACAAGATGACCATGTAGACCAACCCCTCTTAGTGAAAAACCAACGTCATAACATCAATGCACCTAGTCACTAGGAAGCTCCAACAACATCATGAAACATCTACCTCCTAACACCATCATCTAATAAACCCCTTGCGAGGGGATAGAACCATCATCCATGGACAAGTCGTAGCACATCCAAGATAAACATATATAGCAAAACCACACCATAATGAGATAGCATTCTCCATAACCAGAGCTCCAACAACATCATGAAACATCTACCTCCTAGCACCATGATCTAATAAACCCCTTGCGGGGGGATAGAACCATCATCCATGGACAAGTTGTAGCACATCCAAGATAAAAATATATAGCAAAACCACACCATAATGAGATAGCATGCTCCAACCATCAAATGTGCAACCAAGGGATGCTCAACAAGGCAAGCATATGTCAAAAGATCACCAAACCAGCAAGCATAATCATCCAATCAACGAGAAGTGAGACGCCCCCATCCAAAGACTTCCATCAAATATTTTGACCCCATGAAAGGAAGGGCTCTATGAATATGTATCACCCCGAGTCAATCCAATTCTGCAAAGAAACAGCAACAAATCCCACCAATGTGATGAAAATAACAAGATGAAGCCTCATACAATATGGGAGGTAACTGTAACAACTATTGCTTTTTGGGATATTTTTGCATTTGTACATTGCCTCCCAACCTCCTTTTTGTCCACTTAATCTCTACAAACAACTCATTATCTAGCAACATCTTGTGGCAATTGTAGATCATGAAGACTAGCACTAAAACCTATCCTATTATAACTAGCTATTTCAGTAAACCTCCCACCTAATCATCTCGATCTATCAATCTATAAATATTTAATATTTCAGCAAACACAAAAATTTCAACCAGTGAAGAAGCTCCTCAGGAGGGATAATTATTCTGACATTTTATCCTTATCGTCAAACAAAAGACTACAGAAACCATTTTATACTTAGTGAAAAATATCACCAAGACATACAACAATTATAACCACAATTAAGACTACCAGAGCATAATTGCCACAACGGCAAATTGCAAATGAGTACAAATAATGTTTACCTCAAAATGAGAAGTAATTGGCTCCTTGATGCTCCATCCATGTTTGTAAATGTAGTTCAGCTACAAAGAAATATTGCGGATGCTTATTACACTAAAGTGTCATGCATCCACCATCTACCAAAAGATGAGACACCATTTTACACTTGTGAGATTTGTGACCATCCATCCCTATTTTAGGGCCATGACAGCTCACCACTTACCAACAGCCCCATTGCAAAAGCATGTCGGCAACTGTTTTGTGAAATAAAACCCTGTGGAAGCTCCATAACAGCACCTTGCTTACAGCAGCCGAAACGATTTCTCATGGTTGCTTCTTCTATAAGGGCAAATAACTTCTTTAAGAACATGAGTAGCATAAGTAAAATCAGATTCACACTGAAATTGCAGTACTACTCCAAAGACATAGGGAGCAATGAAAAGAAAATCATGTTGTTTGTGGATTTCTTTAATGGCAACTGCTTGAGAATTTTTAGTCCAATGCACTTCAAGTGAACACCACAGGCACTGTCAGGAACATAGAGTAACTGTAATAAAAGTGAGAAGTGTTCAATAACAATTATATAACCCATACATGAAAAATGCATAATAACAAACCTTGTTTTTGGTTAACTGATTGTAGCCGGTAACCATTCATCACCCTGTATGAAGCTTTTAATAGAATACATTCCTGCATTAATCTCAGGAATCTGATTAGACCATGGAACTCTTCCAGAAACCTTAGCCCCCGGTCCATAATTCTGGTATTCCCCATAGTAGAGTGTGTCAAGAGCAAAATCCCCTTTCCAAGGCATCCATCCCTTAGGGGTAATGAGTTCTCCCAGGTATGAATTCATGAAAATTACTCTGGAATACATCTTCCATGGCCGACCCAAATAGACCTTGTAAATTTTTGGGTGGGCATAGAAATTTGTCATGTATTCTGCTGTTCCATTGATCGTGCAATTGTGAAAAACAAACCCTGTGGGCTGAGCTGGGTCTATTCGTCCATGTGCAGTAATAGGATCTGATGATCCTTTGTTTGACTTTAATTGACGAGGACGCACCAGAATAAGACAGTTCTCAAAGATTGCTGCTGAGTTTCCAAATATGAAGTCAACGGTGCCTTCTATTCTGCAGTTTCTATAGAATTGACGAAGAGTATGAGTGTACAGTGTATCCTGGTGGCCGAGAAAGGCACAGTTGTAGAAGGCAGAGAGATCACTATCAACTCTTAGGGCTACTGCTTGATGACTTCCTGGCCCTGCTGCATTTTCAAATGCAATGTCCCGTGCTAAGAAACCATCGGCATTTACAGCTGCAATTGTGAAACTAAATCAATTATAAGTTGCTAACAATCTAAAACAAGATTCACTAAAATTGAAAAATATGAATTGATTGAATTGAAGCTATGAAAGATACATTATTTTATCCTAAGAACTTTATTGTCCAACTGACTGTATTCAAGAACAAAACCCATGTTTTACCAATATAGTTTTATAATTTTTATTTTACCCTGCCAAAGCATGATGCAGATATTACAATCTCACCACTTCGGAACTACTAGAAATTATTTTTTATATAATTGTGAGAACACGTCACAAATATTCCTTTTTCGTTTCTGATAACAGTGAAACATTACTCTTCTGATTTTGAGGTTTGGTACAATTTGGATTTTAGTTGAATCCTAACTACATGTTTTATTGCAATTATTCAAAACTCATCTGATTTATGTTAGAAAATATAATTGGGAAGTTTATTTTCTCCCACCACTTTTAAAAAAATGGATCCCTCTATGAACAGATTAGGAACCTCGGGCTCTGAGCTTTTTCTTTTAGATTGTCATTTTCCTCCTCATTTTTAAGGTTCACTGTCGAATTTTAACGTCAGCCCTATTCCTCAAGGAAAATTTTCGCTGCATATTTTTGACTCTTCCAGTGAGAATGGCCATAATGTGAGAACTTCATATTGAATATAGTTTGAACAATAGAAAGATTAATGGATGGTGGCATTTGCATCTGATGAGTGGAAATTTTGTTTATCTGGGATTAGATAAGTGTTGTCAAAGTCAGCCAATTCACTAGGAATCCGATGATTTTGACTTGCCTTGCTGAGGAAATGAACTCCACAGAAGCCAAGTAAGCAAGTGACTCGGTCTAACTCACTTGCTAAGCTGAGTCACACAATGACTCTGAGTCATTGAGTTCCTGATGTAGAACTCAATTAAAAACAAATGAAATGTATTTAAAAATAATTAAATGGGCAAAAAGATCTAACACTCTATCTTACTTGTTCACATTCTATCTTGCCTCTTAAAAAGCTTCCCCCACTGAAAGTTTGGGCCTGGAGTAAACCATCACGACAGGTGTAGCTGATTTGGAATTGATTTCAGAGGGGCAACCGTTGTGTTCAGAAATAACATATGCACATTTGTATGGTTGTCAGCAGAAGCCCAGGATCGCACTTTAGCATGTGCCAATGGAAATTTTGCTCTACATTGGTATGCCCTGACAATCAAATTTGCAAAACCCCAATGCCTTTTAAAGTACATTATACATATCATCATGGAAGGGTTCTAAATATTTTATTCTTCCAATGTACAACAATAATTAGATGTTTTCTGCTCTGAACACCATAATTTGGATTTTGGCTGTTCATTTCCACTCCCATTGGAATTCTTGTTGATGCTTCTACATCAGCATTCCCTAGCAAAACAATTAATATAAATTGAACATCAGTCATAAAATTCTAACTTGTTACTTGGATATTCAAAAGTCCTTTTCCCAATTGATTGTCTGGATGGAGGTCTTGTCAGTCATATCTCTACCTTTCTCTGGGCTGTTATTGAAGCTTATCCACATCCACGCCATCAGCGTCGTGTTTGGCATTTTTTTAGTAATAATCATGAGCAACATCACCCAAAGGGCAAAGTCTGTGTCACTGCAGAAGGACTTGTAAGCAATGGCAGTGGATTCCTTGGCTACAAGATTGGACAATTGTTTTGAGCCATTTTTGGCTTTTTAAGGGGGTCCAGCAGGCTGTTCTATGACAGAGCAACATACCATTTTCATGAAGGCACGTTAATAGTTCATTGTAGGAATGTGACTTGTGGCCTTCAAAATATCATCTTCCCTGCAATTTGAATGCAGTAAAAAAAGCCCCAATTTATGAAAATATAACCAAAAATAAAGGACTTTACACACCAAAATTGGACATTGACAGCCACTATTTGGATTCTTTCAATAAAACAGACCATGCAAGAGAACCATAAAGTTTACAAAGTTCCAAAATGTTCTTACCCTCAGCTCTTATGATGATTACACCACCTCACTGCAGGGTAACTGTGGTGTTCAGAAATAGCATATGCATATTTGCATAGTTATCAGCAGAAGCCGAGGATCCTACTTCAGCTCGTGCCCATGGAAATTTTGCTCTACATTGGTCTGACCTGAGGATCCAATTTGTAAATCCAAATTCTTTTTAAAGGACACTACACCTATAATCAAGGAATGATTCTGTTACCACCCGGATTAGCAACCTCAGCAAGGTCCAATCACGGTGCTAAGCAGTAAGCACACAAGAGATGTACCCACTGCCATCTCAGCACAATCTCTTCTCACTTTACAATGCCATGAGCTGTTTCACCAACAAGTTAGTAGACTAGTGCCTACAACCCTTAGATATGATGAAGGTTAAGAGTTAATTTTTGGATTCCTCTTGATTGTATGACCTAAACGTGACAAACTTGCTGCTGCCCTGCACTTCCAACGCCTGTAAATGATAAAATTCTACAGAAAACACAAGTTTGGAGTGCCTTTCAAGCCATTAGGGAGTATCAAAACAAACTAGGATCAAGTATCCACGAGTGCTAATACTAGGGCTATGAAATATGAGTAAAATAGAACCACATCAACAGATTTATGTAATAAATGTAAAGCTAGATAAATCTGACATAAAAATTGCATAAATTGTAGGGCTAACCCCCCTACGGTTAAGCCCAGATTTCCTCCCAATCAAAAAATAACACTTTCCAGCTCTTTGGGAGGCTGAAAATACTTCCAAACAAATGCAATTGAATTGGAGAACCTTCCTTGATCCCCCAACAACTAGATAAAAAGTGGACAGCTCCTTGACTTAGTCCAAATTTAACTTGCTTTCATTATTTAAGGTTTGATTTGCTTGTTTGTCCATTTGATTTTGGTCCATAGGAGTGTGACCCTTGCTTTGCTCATAAGATGTGCCATGTTGTTACTTTTAGTTTTAACCCTCACGGCTACCCCATGAGAAGTCGACCCCCTTTGATGAAAAAAAATAATTGAAAAGGCACTTTGAAGAAGGAAATTTGGGTGTTTTGATTTAAAGATGACTTAGCTTGTGCCAAAGAGTGCAATAGATTTCTTTCCTTGCCTCGAAGAATGTGAAACATTGCCTCGTGGAGCACAAAAGCATTGTGAATTGTGAGACTACCATGAAAAATGATCGCCATAACCAAAATGGTGTGCACACATAAGAGAAATGGTCCATATGGGAAATAAAAAAATAGGTGCACTAAGACAACAACAAGATGGGTGTTTCCACACTTACATAGTGCGATCACCTTTACAGGGCTAATAAAATAAGTGTTCCATTAAGCCATGTGTCCTAATAGATCCACCTCCATGATGCTCGAATGCCAACCCAGGACATAAGCATGTCCATTAAGGAAGGGAGTTATAACCCACCAAGGGGCTATTAGCAAAGCCATAAAACCAAGCACCATGAAGATGAAACTAAGAAGACCCTATTAATGTTAAGCAATTAATCGTAAAGTTAAATTCTTAAAGCGAAAGTGAGATTCTCCTTTATCTTGCATTTTCATCCTTTTACTTAAATTTTTAACATTATCATTAATTGACTCAAGATGTTTGAGAACACGGGTGGGACTACTTGCTAATTGATTCCAAACACCAGAGTTGTTTCGACCTCATTAGATTTCATATGGAAAAGGTAGAATTTTAATTCCCACTCAAAATCTAGCAGACTTAACAATTTTTCAGTGTTTTAGGAATGGAGAGATTGCAACATTTCCATTGGATTTTGTCTTGTAAGGTGGGATGGAACTCACATTTAATCAAGAGTACCAAGCCCTTTACGTACCTTGATGTTGGTGATATTGATTGTTGAACTCCTCTACCATGCCCCTACTAAAAATGTACACATCACTCAAACAAAATCTTGACTTGACATGCTAAGCTTTTTATATCTTTATTTTAATGCTTAAAGAGTGATAGTGATGACGAAGATCCCAAAATAGGCAATGATTTGATGATATATAGGTATTTCTTGTAGCATAATTCTTTTTGGATGCTAAAGGCCATCTAGGGCATGTTTGTTGATGTACTTTCAGTTCAGAGATGGACTACACTTGTTGTTATTTTGGTTATGTGCACCCTTACATGCTATATAAATGAGAAATTTTGCTTATTTGTGTATAAATGGTTTGAATTCATATGGATGCACATGAATATCTATGTTTTTCTTTTAAATTTGAATATTTTATGTTTTTTTAGCCGTCCAATTTTTTTATCGATTACGGTCTAGTTTCCAGTTAGAGGGGTCTATCGGTTCAATCAATGATTAAATTCTGATAACATTGCTTGGAACTAGGATATATTTTTACACTTCATCCTGCATGGCCTACAAGGCCAAAATATTGCACACATTTGGGCTTACAAATAACATGGTCCTTTGTCAAAAAAACTTTGGGGTACCCTTGCTCAAAGAGGGGTAACAAGTTCCAAATACTTTATCCTTTAAATTTTAACGGTCCCTCCCACTCCCTTAGCCCAAACCAGCTCAGCTGGAGGTGTTACTTTCTCTTAACCCAACCTCCATGGTCTCATTATGGAAATGAGGTTACAAAAATTCTCCTTCCCCAAAGTTAGTAGAATTAACCTTAGGCTACACCATCGCATTCAGCTCATCAAGAGCTTTACAACAATATAAACTTTATCAAAATCCGACATCCAAATCAAAAGATACGACCATTTAAACTTTTACCACTTTAATCCCACCACAATAGCAAGACTTGCCACACGGCACCCACGTGGCAATCCCCCACCTCACCCACGTGGTCCACGTCATCCTCAGGTGCCAGCATGCCCTTTGTTGCACCAACGTGGCATGCCATGTCACCACTCCGCACAAGCCCACAAGACCAGCCTATAACCTGCAATGTGGTAATTTCCCATTATAATTTATTTTCAAGAATCTAGCCCTTGTGAAAAATTAACATCTTAACCAAGGTCCTGACCTCGAACCTCTGCACTAGCTCTTGTTCCCACACTAGTCCGAGCCTAGCCCACATCTAGACCTTTGGACTAACACTCAAGCATGCACCTCCGGACTGGCCCACATCCGAACCTCCAAGTCACTCAACTTGAGTCCAAACCCACACTCGAAATCCTCTGTGAGGGCCCCACACTAGACCTTCACTTGGTCTGGTCTGCTTATCCCTTGCATAAAACCAAGTTCGGCCCAATTAACAACATAGTCGCTGCTATTCATCCTAAATACCTGGACCTCCATACCTCCCCAGACTAAACCAAGTCCGACCTCAAATAGCAAGCAATTTTTGCTTTCTCAAACCAAAACTTCCTTGGTTTTCCTAAGTTAACTCTAGGAGTTAACCAAACACTTAGCGCGAACCTAGTTCCAACCAGAACATGCTCAATCACGAGAGTTCACATCCATGCATCAAGCAAATGAACTCCAAGCACTAACCATGAATAAAACACATTCATGACAATAAAACCATTCCTTCCACTCAAACATTGTGATTGAGCTTTATTCATAGCTATCATGCTCTGTAAATTCAACTACAGAACACCAAACCTGTCCACACAGGTTCCGAACCAAATTCCCTCATGCCTCTTGGCATATCCATGCATATGTGCATCATTCCAAGCATTGTTCCAAACAAGGAAACAACAGTCAAATACACAACAAAGATCCATGTTAACTTATAATAAGCAACATCTAGTCCTTGAAACAGCCAGACCCTCTAATGCCCAAGCACAAAGTCCCTCTAGCAACATGTAATAATTAAACATGGATTTTTAAGCACCATAAAAGTTTAACTTAAATTCTCAGCAGTCAATACTAGATAGGAAAATGACTCTGCAAACTAGGAAGTATATCAGTATACACAGGGAGCTTCCAGCCCCTCATTCCTGGAGAGAATTCATGCAATACACACCATTGCAAACATATACAGGAACACACAGTCCTTCATTAACAGTGTTATTACACACACACAATGTTATACAACAATAACGTTCAACATTCAAGTGCAAGTAAACACTTATCTTATTATCTTAGAATGACTAGCAATTGAGGGAGGGACTTCAACTCTCCACCCAAACGTAGGCCAATTGCACTGCAATCTTTCTTGCAGCTGACCACCCCCGGGCCAGATTCAAAGTCTAAGGGTAATTGCTCAGGAGTTCTCAACTAGTTAACAACGATAAGAGGCGGATCCGATTTCTCAAGTGATTCCACAACAACCCCCAGTTGTAACACCATAAAGAAACCCAACCCAGTATACAACAACCACAAGGGTTCAAGCAAGGCACAGAGAGTCTCAATTCAATTCTAGGAGAAGAATTTCATGTATATAATGGGAAGTTTATCAGTTGGATTAGCTACAGTAGGAAGAAATAGCACACTCATCCAAGTATTTTATTAGTGGTTTTTCAGTCCCAAGGCTAGCCACAACTCGGGTGTTTATCAGTGAGCAAGCCTTTACAAGTTTCTTAGCCCAGGTAGCCCCTAAGTATCACTACTCCACCAAACTCTCTCTGGAATCCAAACAACACACAAGCACCATACAAGCCTTAGCAAAACAAAGCATAGGCACAAACACGGGCCTCAACGACATACAGGGAAATCCATCCCACATAACGCAAAACACAAAGAAATGTGTTTGTCCAAGCAGATCTCAACCACTGCCCACTTCGACTCTACACTCTCTTGCTCTCTACCCTCCTTCATGTCCCCTCGACAGAGTTGCGCATATTGCATAATCCCCCAATCATATTCCCTTCCCCGGGATTCTCTTCTCCTCATACATCAAGCATGGTGACCACACCCACGTCGCTACAAGAACCGAGACTGCAGGCTCATCCTCTAACCAAGAGGCCCATTCTCTCCAATAAATGTCTGCACAACAGTGGCATTAAACCAGCGAGGATTTAGGTGACGAAACAAATGTAAGGCTTGGGTTTACAAGCGATTCCTCCTCCTCAATCCCTCTGAATCCATGTCCACTTCCTCATTCAGTCAATGTGTTTACATTTCCAGATTATTTACATGAATTACAATCCATAACAACATTTATGAGGGATTAGCTACAAGGGCCGTCACACAAACGTACAACAATATTTTAAAAAATTTACTCAAAACAACATAATTTGGATTTTGACTGTTCCCTTCTCCTCCCATCTGAATTCTTGTCGATACTTCTAGATCAGCATTTCCTAGCAAGTCAATCAATATAAATTGAACCTCAGTGGTAAAATTCTTACTCGTTAATTGGATATTCAATAATCATTTTCCCATTGATTGTTTGGAAGAGGCTCTTGTCCGTCATATCTCCGCCTTTCTTTGGGTTGTTATTGAAGCTTACCACATCCAGGCCATCAGCGTTTTGTTTGGCATTTTTTAGTAATAAACCTGAACAACATCACCGAAAGGGCAAACCATGTGTCACTGCAGAAGGACCTGTACGCAATGGTAGTGGATTCCTTGGCTATAGATTGGACAAGAGTTTTGAGCCACCTTTGGCTCTTTAGGGGGTCCAGCAGGCTGCTCTATGAGCTACATGCCATTTTAATGAAGGCACCTTAATGGATTGCTGTATGAATGTTAATTGTGGTCTTCAAAATTACAATCTTCCTGCAATTTGAATGCAGAAAAAGAAAAAAAAAACCATTTTTATAAGAAAATAACCAAAAAATAAAGGACCCTACACACCAAACTCGGTCATTGACAGCAACCATTTGACCTCTTTCAATGAACAAAAGTAAAAAGACCCATGCAAGAAAACCACAAAGTCCCAAATAATTACTTCACTCGGAATCGTTTAATTCAAAAGTATTAACGCATGGAATTCAAGGCATCTAAAAACAACGAGCAATCACACCATCATGAAATACAATAACAATCCAGAGTTTTGGAAAACAAAATTCCAACTTGATATGAAGAAGACAAAGAAAAGGAAGCACGATGAGTATTACCAACAGTTGCAGAGTCATATGTAGAGGGAACACCAGGGAGGGACGGCACACTCATAGACCCCCTGATGACAGTCTTATCCATGCCATCGCCCACAAACATGAGATTAGTCTTTTTGGGAGGAACCCTAACAGTCTCCTCATAGACCCCAGTCTTTACATATATCACGAATCTCCTATCAGAAAAATCAGGTGCACTGTTCACCGCTTGTTGAATGCTCATGGAGGATTCATCCTTGGAAACGGTAACATTGGGAACGAATTCATTTATCTGTAATACATCCCAAATTTTATTATTGTCATGGTAATAATGTGCAGTGGTAGATAAATTGGATGTTCTCTCCGTTTTGGGAGGCTTCCATATGACCATATCCTTCCCGTAAGTATCCAAAGCATCGACCATACTCAGAGCATTACTAGTGAAGTTCATAACTGTAACTAACTCTTGCATGGATCTTCCCACCATCTGTGTGGTATTGACATATTTGAGAGCCGAACTGCAGTCATACTGATAACTCAGCGCTGCGCTCATCCAGATCTTGACGTCTTTAATATTCCTTGGGTTCAGCTGCTGAGTCCTGCTCTTGGCAATATATGTCATGGAACCCTGCAGGTATTCCAAACAGTCGTTAACAGCGCCCGTGAAGTTCGCGTTAGTTGAAGTGTTGAGCAGCTGTTTAGAGTGAAGATAACTTTGTGTGGTTTGGGCAGACGAGAGATCCATGGCGGCACCAATGATTTCCTCTGGCCCTGCATTTTCACTAATATTAGAATTGGCCCGGAGAGATGACTTGCAGAGGTCCGGGTACTGTGACGCCTGGCATGCTAAATCTATGCTATGGCTGGCAGAGGATTTCTGAACTGAGAGCTTCTTTGAATGACCTCTGCGGGCTGAGAAATGATTAGCTGAGAGTTGAGCAGAGAGCGCAAGGAGGAGGATTGTGATCAAGAGAAATGAAGCCACGATATTCATTCTGAGTAACATTAAAAAGCCCTTCATCGTCCTTTTTTCTCGTCTCATACTTCTCATTATCGTCTGATGAATTTGTTATATGAATGCCACTGCAACTATATTATTGCACAGAAATTTGGATTCGCGTGATCTAGGACTCCGTTGGGGCAAGGGGGATGTTCGGAATGTGGGGGATCCAGAGCGAATATTTAAGCGTGAACTGACAGATTGTGTCGGTCACGGGCAGACCATAACGCCGCTAAGTACAGCCAGTTTTAAATTTGAAATAGCCATTGTGTCAAAAAAAAATTAAGAAATCGAATCATGGTATGGTTGTGTTTAATAGTTTTCAGGGTGGGAAATGGTTTTAGGGCTGTGAAAGATTTTTGATATTCAAAATTTTGAAATATGGTCGGAATTTTTATTGTTTTATGAAGAAAATTGTGGCATTAGTCAAGTATCAAAGCTACAAAAGTACATGGATATCAATAGGCACCATTTGAAATTGCAAAATGCTTTGTGACCATAATGTTGTGTAACAAAACTACTACATCTTATCCTTTAACAATATCAAATTAGACATTACTCATAAGATGTCATCATATGAGTCTAATACAAAGATCTAGCCTCTCAGTACAAAGAAATAAAAAGAAAACCTAGATAGAGAGAGTAGATGATAGAGGAAATGTCATGGAGAGGAGTATGAATCGGCCTTGATTCAATGTAATAAGGCTTTGTAATCCACCAAATCATAAATGCGCTGACAATACTAAACAAATGTCAAAAACAAAAAATACTACGAGGCTACTACCTCTAGTCGAAGATAACTACCAGAGACAGAGAGTCTCCATTTGTTGGAGGAACAAAGTTATTTGGTGAAGCAATGTTGACCGATGGGGCGTTGATCACTGTGGGAGTGTCAGAGATGTTATCTGAGTCAAAAACAAAAAATACTACAAGGCTACTACCTCTAGTCGGAGATAACTACCAGAGACAGAGAGTCTCCATTTGTTGGAGGAACAAAATTATTTGGTTAAGCAATGTTGACCGATGGGGCGTTGATCACTGTGGGAGTGTCAGAGATGTTATCTGAGTCTGAATTTGAATCCAACATAATTACGTACTTCTCCACCCTTTGCATACATACAAGAATATCATCCAAACAATACTTAATGCTTTTGAGAAGGCATTTCAAATCCTCCTAACCTGCAAATATCTTGTAGTGGTCCACTTGTTTGTTCCAGATGACCAAATGAAGTAATGAGTCCAACTGTTGGTAACCTGCAACATAATGTAGGAAGTGCAATTTTCTCTTTCTAAATTTGTCAGGGTCTGGAATCCATTTGAATTCCTAATTTCCCACTTTAGAGTCTGAAAAGTATGCTCTTTCCCCAAATTCCCAACATTCAAGTTGACAAATCTCCTTTAGAACTTCCAAGGGGATTATTGTTGAGCTAATTAATTGTTCCTAAAAGGAACAACTAACTACTACACATTAATTTATCAACCCGAGTTTTCGTTTTTCTATTTCAAGGTTATCGACATAGTTTATGCAAAAGAAATGCAGATATGACTAGTTACTATAATCTTATTGAAAAGCAAAGCTGCAATATCAAATGAATCAACTCAAGATGCAATCTTTAATTATCACAATCTATTCAAAACATTAACTTCTACAAGCTTCTAAAGGACACAATGAAAGAAAACCTACTTAACATCAAGTTGTTTCTTAGGGAACAACAACTTTGGAATAAATATTACATAATCATATTACCAAAAGTGATTAAGCAAGCAAAATAGTAATCTATGGTAATCTATAGGAACAGAAAGGAAGAACATTACTCGTAATAGATTCACTACAACATATCTATTCTATAACGATTTCAATTAGCCTAATTCAAAACAGAGCATTCAATTTAACAAACATGCAACAAGAAATTAAGAACAATTGCACAAGTAGAAATAGTTGAAACAATATAATCAAACACCAATTGAATAATACAAGTCTAGAAGACATCGTTGTTTCCAAGATCGGGCCCAAATTCGGAATCGAACTGCCTTATGAAGAAATCAGCACAACAGAGTAAATCTGAGTAATAAATACTTCCATTCGATTGCAGAGAACCAATTACAATTAACATAATCTCAAGTCTAAGCTTGTGTCAAAAAATAATATTACAACTTGAACAACCCCTTTCGAGGTCTAGTGCCAGTTTTTATATCGCACCAATAAAGGATAACAATCAGAGAATCTATTTTTAATAATGATCAATCTTGAGGAACTAAAGATTTTCAAGATGCTCGTTTAAGCTACAAAGATCTTAATGCATCCAAAAGACTAGGTTGAGAGGTCATCTTTAACTAATTCTCTCCAAACAGAGCGTAATAGCCTAAGGCTTACGCGATCTTCCACGATCATTCCATGAAGCAGCATCAAAAATCAATCTATCAAAAGATTCATGTCCAATAGTGAAGACCTATTCGTTAGGAAATATTACTTTAATGATCAAATTGTTCATAAAATAATAAATTAATAAATGCATATAAAATACTACTAAAGTCCATGCTACACAAATTAACATAGCCTAATTACAAGAAAGACTAAGAAAATATTATGAAACCTGATTAAGGCAAGGAAAATATGACATTATGAGGTACAACATCACCCCCCCAACTGACGTTTTTGCATGACCTCATGCAAACAAATGATTAATATGTAGGGAAGTTAAGGAGTAAGCTTCATCTCCTCTATGCCTAAATCCATTTCTACTTTGGAGCTCTTCAAAAGACACAAACTTACCTACTTTTGATGTCATAATCAGATTTATAAAATGATTGAGGACACGAGATCATAGGGCACTGATACCTGCATCCTATCAAGTGGACACCTCTTTCGAATACCAAGTGAACATAGTTGTTTACTCTAGTCATAGCATACTGAATATTGTGATAACAAAAAGGTTCTATTTTCTTAACTTCATCAAGTGATGCCTATCATCTCTCCTTAGCTCCATGAAGAGCCTCTCTGTGATGTCTTCCAAATATTCCATTCACTAGTAGAAAACGACAAATTAGTGACTAGGTGACTAAAATGGTTAGTCACCGCAACTTTTCCAAGTGAAATACTATTGAAAATAAGTAATCTTAAGTGACCCAACTAAAAACATCTAGCATAAACAACTAATTTAGTCCCAGATTAAAATATACGACTAGCTAATAAGTAATAAAACTAAAAATGACTAACATAAATGACTAATTTAGTCTAGGAACAAAAACACGACTACCTAACAAGTGCTACAATATTACGAATCAGTCGTTTATATGTCATTTTAATTGTGTCACTTCAACAATATAAACTTTTATAAGGGATTCAAAGGTTGTTGTAAATTGGCTAAAAGGTTAAATTATACTTCCTTAAACACTTCTTTCTTGGATCAATGGATTATTAGAATTATGGAGCTTATTAGAATCTTCAAGGTTATATCCTTTGAGCACATTCACAGGAAATTAAATTCAAAGGCTGACAAATTATTCAAAATGGGAATGGGCTTCCGAAAGGTCAAATACATTATGAAGAATATTTTCAAAGAGAAGTGTTGATTAATTAGTAAATGACACATTTCCGTTAATTGAAAACTTAACTTTTAATACATATCTACATTTTTTATTATCAGATTAATATCCATTAAAATTAAGATATTAGTTTTTAACTTTAATATCAAGTTGTTTATCCATATAATTCAATTATCTGTGTGTGGGAATACTAAAAAAAGAACAACTATAAATTTATAAGATCAAATTCTCTCTTCTCATTCATGTTTGTTCATTTTAATGTCAGGAAAATCAAGTGCGCTAGAAGGGAAAAGCCACTAGACAGGGTCATTCAGGAGGATTCAGCGAGTCGGGTGCATCCCTGGGAGATGGCAAGCCGAGTGACCAAAAGGAAAAAAATATGATTTTGCGCTCCGTCTACTCGTGTAGGTAGAAAACAATGTAAGCATAAGGGTCTGGAGGCTACCGCAAGACTTCCCACTATCACCATGGTTACCAAATGCAATATTAGTCTGTTGAAAGTCAAACGAATCAAATATTATTTGTTAATGGAAGAATAATTTTCTAGCAATTAGCAGCGACTGAATCCCTGGCAGTGCAAAAATGAGGAGGATAGGTCCAAGGTCGATGGCCTCCATGGTTCCCTAATGAGTGTTGGAAACCTTGAGGAATTGACATAAAATAATCATGCCATTTTCCCATTGTCAGTCGAGCCATAGTATTATGTCAGCATTATGTCCTTTGTCAACAAAGATTAGCTAGAGCCTAGTTGTAACATCCTTATGCACAATAAGTTTTTCTTTTTCCCTCTGTATTTCTGAAGATATCATGTTCTTATACACCAGATAAACAAGATTGCATGTCAAATGAAAAAATTGGACAAGTTAAATGAAACAAATATTGGTAAAATACAACAATTCATGGGTTGAATTGAAGAAATTATAGGTTTTATGCAAGGAATTGACATGCCAATTAAATGTTTTCCATTTTCAACCATTGAATGGAAAGAATTGTTGGTTAAATGGAAACAAAAATCGTAGGTTAAATAAAAAAATTGGGTCGTTAAGAACTAGATCAAAGAGAATTATACGTCAAATGAAAAATAATCCAAGTTAAATATACCAAATCATTATTTGAATACAAAAATGTTCACAGGGTAAAAGAAGAAATTGTAGTTTAAATGAAACAATTTAGAGGTTAATTGAATATTTAAGAAATTGCAGGCTAAATGAAAATTTTGTGTTATCAAGCATTGAATCAAAAGACTACATGTTAAACGGAAATAAATACAAGTTAAATGGAAAAAAATCATAGGTTAAATGCGACAAGTCACAGGTGAAATACAAAAATTCACAACTTAAATGTAAGAAAATATAATTTATTTGAAAATTTTGTCTTTTCAAGCACTAGATGTAAAGAATTAGTGGTTAAATGGAAAACAATGTGGGTTAATTTTCTCACCATAAGTTTTCAGTGTATACAGGCTAGTTTTTTCCCAAAACCAACATTTTTGGTTGACCTAGTGAGCAGTCTTGCAATTATCTCTACTTCGAGTGGGCTTTTTAGGCTGCCATTTTTCCCATTTTTTATTAGCTTTCAGGTCCAATCTTATGCCTAACTAATTCTTTCCAATAATTTTGATAAGTATTTTCCCATACACTAACAATATGTTTCCCAAAATGGTCTTTGCAACATTTCTAGAGATCTTTAAAAACGAGGTTTAAGTCAATTTGGTATCTTCGTACATGGACTTGGTTTTCTCTCAAACAATTTTAAAAGTTGACTCTAGGTGTTTTTGCAAGCAGACAATTTTCTCATGCATTTTAGTTGATCTAGAATTTGCTTTTAAAACATAAGCACAATTTACTGACCTTGTTTTCTCTTTCCAAAGTTTGTTGAAACAAAAGGAATTTTTTAACTTTTGAGGCCATTATGGCGATGCCATGTTGGATATTTGTATTTGCGGGTTCTATTTGTGATTGGTTTTTTGCAAGATGAAGTGGACCCAAGGGTATAAGTGATGAAGATTGAGAAGGCACCATTGGAGTCATATGTTGATGTTGGAGGTTTAGATGCCCAAATTCAAAAGATTAAAGAAGAAGTTGAGCTTCCTATGACATACCCTGAATTATATGAAGATATTTGTATAAAGCCTCCAAAAGGAGTCATTCTTTATGGAGAACGTGGAATAGGATAAAATCTTCTTGCAAAGGTATATATTGTCAAGTTATATTTGAAACTTTGCTAATATGCTAGTCATGATTTTGGTTTTGGTAATTATTAAAAGATCATAGGGTTAGTTACTATATGTTGAATTAGTATTCAAAACTTCTGGTTTGTAGTTCGCCCCAAAAGTTGGTGGGAATTGAAAGGAATTTGTATTTATTTTTAAAATAGTTATATTAAGGTAATGGCTTCTAAAGGGTGGGTGGTGGTGTATTTACACCTTCATTTTAGGGTTAAAGTTATCATGTGCATATTGAGCACCTTTTCTATTTGTCTCATCATGTTTGAGGCATGTTTTAACAGATTTAGATGAAAGTCATATTGGGTAGTATCTCCACCGTTGTCATATATCCACCTATCCTATCCTAAAAGTGTTAGTAATATGGGATGTATGTATTCATTATTTTCATGAATTGAAATAAACAAATTTGCTTATGTAAAACTCTCTTCCATGAATTCTAACACAGTACATGAGCCCAATTCGAATTGACTTGCATCATGGAATTTCGAGAAATGAAATCCTCTATAGATACACTATTATTATAGGGAGAGTCTAGTTTTTTTTCCAATGGCTTGATCTATTATTGTGTGATGATGCAATCCTTGTACCAGTGATTTGCACCCTCTTCTTGAGCTAGTTTGGAGAATCCAAGTTGCTCCATATTGTTTAGGGCCTAATGCATTCCTCTAATATGCCAAACATTCCTCCTCTAATGCCAAGGGTATTCCCCAAGAAAGCAATCTTCTCCAGGTGGCCAACACGTAGAAGTCCACCGAGCTATTTGAATATCTCCAACACCCTTTAAAATCTTGTCATACAATCACCTCACTGAGTTTAAGAAACCATTAATAAGCCATATTAAATGTGAAATTTTTTCATGATTAAGGGGTTTTTCATACACCATGCACCCCAAATCCCATGAAGCACCCCCAAACACGGTGTAAACATTTTTAGAGTACACTTTGAAAGCTGACACACTGCTATTATTTGATGGGCGGTAGCTCCTTTATTTCCTCTACGTACATGATGTCTAGTGCTAACTTTTAAATGTCCTTGTCCTTTGGCACTAGTACATGGTGATAGAGAAAATGTAGTATCTTCATGGTTTTTTTGTAATGTTGACAACCCTTTTCTACTGACAAATCTTCTTTGTTGTGTGCCTCCTGCTTGTGAATATTGTACTATGTGTGTGAGCTTTTTCTCATGCATTTTTTTTTGGTTTGTACCCTTATTGTTGATGTCTCCTCAACCAATCCATTTGGCATGGTTTCAGGGGTGTGCATAGCCCATAGTGCCCTTTGGAACCGCAGCTTGAGGCACAACAACTCATGAAGGTAATACTCTACAACTCACAGGTGACCTTGGTTGTGTGTTGTCGACATACGAGTTTCTTGTTGCCTTTCAATTGGTTGAGATAGATTGTGTAGAGGAGTAGGGATCAATCCCCATTAGGTAGTTGATTCTATCCAATTTGTGGATTTAATGTCCAAAATAAATCTTGATCATGGTGGTATTATCCTACACTTTTCTCTACACAAATCCAAGGAGTTAATTTGCAACTTCACTGATGTCAAAGGAAACTTTCCTAGTGAAGTTTGGATCAGTGTTGATAATATCGATGATATTTCGTGAAATATTGTGAATATCGCATGATTTTCAGGAAAACAATATTTCGATAGGTAAATAGCGCGATATTTTCGGATTTGAAAATATCATGATATTTTGAAAATCTCTGTTAAATATCGCCATATTTTGAAACTCTCTACTAAATATCGCCATATTTTGAAAATATCGGCTAAATATTATAGTTTCTTTATATGTCTAAAAATT
This sequence comes from Pinus taeda, assembly GCA_000404065.3. Taxonomy (NCBI): domain Eukaryota; kingdom Viridiplantae; phylum Streptophyta; class Pinopsida; order Pinales; family Pinaceae; genus Pinus; species Pinus taeda. The sequence goes on along the minus strand of APFE031429337.1, from coordinate 117,799 downwards.
TGAAGAAGAAAAAAAAATGATTTTTTATGTTTGTTGATATTTTCTTATATTTTCACCGCCAAAAATATTTTTTTAGGACCCTCACTGCCATTTTTCCGAGAAAGTTATTATCAACACTGGTTTGGTTTATGAACCTATGTTATTCAAGTTGGTGGACGCATTCTATTGATGTTCACAACTCTCTTTGGGTAGATTGCCACATTATTTTGCAGCTTCTAATCCTCTAATGAAAACATATTTTCCTTTATTGTGGTGCCTTCATGTGAAAATTTATTGTGTGAGATGTCCATGGTAGGAAATGGTGCTTTTATATAGAACTTCTTGTGGATTGCTCTAAATGAGGTTGTGTCCCTCAAACATTGTCTTCTTTGGTAGATTTGTTTGTGTTTTGAGCAATGCCTTCATCACTCCTACCTAGTGTTGGTGGATTTAGTATGCCTACTTTAGTGTGATCCACTTAATATGTCTATTTTCTTCCTCCCACACCACTACGTAGCCTATCAAAAGTTCCTTTGAATGTTCAACACAAATTTGGTGTCACTCATGCTCTCCAAGAGGTTGTTGAGCACACTACAACCAATGGAGGGTTTTCTCTTGTGTCACTCTCTCCAACATGTTCTAGATTACCTTTATGCATCATTCCTTGTCAAGTATTATGGCATAGGAGAATTAGTAGCTTGCCCAATTGTTGAGAGGATAAACAAAGTTCTACTTTTCTTGTTTACACACTTTACTCTAATGTACTATTGAATATTGGAATTTTATAGTAAAGTTTTTTTGAAAAGGAGGATGTTAGAACCTTTGTTTGGAGGTTTTTGGATTGATTTCTTTTTCCAATTATTGTAATCTTAACAGGTATTGTGTTTTGGCCATATATGCCACATATAATATCAATTTGCAATTTCATTTGAGTGTTGCGAAGAGCATTATGTTGGATTTCTAATAAGTGATTACATATCACAATGTGTTCTCATTTTTGAGATTTTTTTTTTCTTGGGGACATTAATTCTTCTCTTGAATGTGTTTTCAAGAAGGCATACCGACATTGTTCCCCATATCTTTGGTGTATGAGCTCCAACTATAATTTTATTAGCTACCTTGAGAAGTTGAATTAACATCATTTCCAATGAATGGTTAGATGGTAATGTTCGGTGATTATGATCTCCCATGAGACTCTTGGCTTGCTTGGTGTGCTTACATTGATCTTTAACAATTTGACATTTGGTGCATCTATGTTAGACCTTGTTTAGGGTTAACACATTTAACCCTCTTGATCATTTTGGTTTTGCTTCTTTTACAAGAAACACTTTATCTAGATATATGTTGGTATCAATGTCTTTCTTGGAGTACTCTTGTTGATCTCAACACTATTGACTTATTTGGAGCTTTGTCAGGTCATCCTCGACTTTGTGATTGTCATCTTTTGGACATTGTCCTTTAGCAACATTATGGGAATTCATATTTTACACACCCACATTTCATTTTCTCATCTACTTCCCATTTTTTTCGCCCAATAATAATGAGACTTGATTCCAAACTTGTATATGGGTACCTTATGTAGGACATTATTTTCTAGGACCCACATTGAGGTTTGTTGTCTTTTATGGCATTCGTTTGTGCATTTTCCTTTAACTAATTGGATATGTCCAAGTAATGGATTCAAGTCACTTGTGTAGATATTTTTAGAGTGTCACCTAGTATTTGCATCCACAATCTCACATGACCCTTTCATTGTACTGTCATGGCACTCGCAACATCAATCAGGGGTAGTCAAAGTAGAGTGCACTTGTTCTATTTTAAATTTGATCAATCTAAAATAGAAAAATCTAATGAACATTGAAGGTACTACCAAAAATCCATTTCCTATCAAGAGAAGGTGATGTTCAACTTAATAAGTAATCCTTCATGGTTGGTTAAGCCTAGTCAACCAATATAATTTTACTTTAGAAGCCCAAGTAGTGCAATAGTTTTTAATAGTCCTAGTCAACAAAATATGGAGATCTATGCAGGGTAGTAGCATGGTATCATAAGTAAAACCAACTACACCAACCACATCTTCTGTTTGCAAAATAAAAGGTGCATGCAAGGGGGTAGATGACCGCAAAATGGAAACCAAGCCGAAAACCTATCATTAAATCTAAACCCCATAAATCCACAATCTTGTGATGGGAAAGCACAATTCTGGAGCAACAGACACACAAAACCTACAATGTTTTACTGCTTCTTATAGAGACTAAGTTGTAAATCCAGCATGAAAGGGACTGAACTTCCATCAACTCGCAATCTGGCCTAGATGAAATTAAATTCTCTAAAATACAAGTTAGAAGACTTCTCCAAAATCCAACCCCTATTACATGCAAATAAAAGACTTTATAGAAAAATACATCTTGAAGTTGTTACTAGCTTTTAGGAATCAATTTTTTTTAATTAACTAAAAATAAAAACAATCTATGATTTGTCACATAGAATTTGGAACTGTTGGAGTCAAATGCCCCAAAATATGGGTTTGATCCTTAGGTGTCTAATCTCCACAAAACCTGGAACTACCATGTAGTTGTCCCTTGAAAATCTATCAACTTCCCTTTAAACAAGGCAAGCTCTGGCTCCTATTCTAGCCGACTATTATACAACATCTTTTGTAAATTTTGCTGAGAAATGACTTTTAGTGCATATTTTCTTAATGCTTGGTAATTCTCTTTTGATAATTTATTATTTTCACCTGGAACAAATTCATATGAATTTTTTATACTAATAGTAAATTGAAAGTTACCTCTTCCTTTACCACAAGCTTTTCTTTCTTCAATTGTCTCAGAAAGGTTATTAGTCCAAATGTGTTCACCTTTTGAGGATTCCAAATTTTCTTCAGAAGGTGTCTAAGAAGTTTGTGTATGGAAGAGGTCGTCCTTTGCAACCATACACTGATCAATATTCTAATTTCCAATCAAACATTAACCTTTTGCATCTTTTTCAACATTTTAATTCTAGCCTTTTGTTTCATGTAGTTGTGAAATACCGAAAATATCCCCCAGCCACTTTAGCAATATGATTATTTTCTACTATGTCAAGACTAGGGTACCAAACATGAGTATCTACCTCTAGTTTTAACTTTAAATATGAAAATTTGAAGTTGTGATATTCACCTCATATGAACCTATTAGAGTAAAGTAATAGAAATTTTCACATGTCTTGACTATTCATTCCACCTCCAACTTCAAATAAAATGGAGGGGAGGGTGATAACCAACATGTAGTTATTGACATTGTCAATATAAAACAATACTCTTCAAAGTTCAAATGAATCATACATATACATGTGAAGATAATCTTTTGACTACTTATTTGGAAATATGGAATCTAATATAATTTAAACAAAAAGATTGATATGATGCATTTCTGTAAGAAACTGTTAGATTGATTTTATGGAATTCAATCTAATCTAGATTATGGGCAAATTTATTGGTTTTAATTCCTAATCCAACCTGTTTCATTGGCTATGCATACAACCAGGATATCCATCTTTTGGCATCTCACCTAAGAGTTGTAAAATTGGTACAACCCATTTCAATTTTATCAACCCTGCTTCTTGAATGTTATCATGCAAAATAGGAACACTAAGTGCATCTAAAGCAACTTCATATTCATGCCATTATATCTTTTGCACATAAACCCAAATGTCCAATAACAAGTCCACAAAAAATATTTTATCCTTTGAAATGACCCTAGGTATAAGAAGCACTTCATCATCAACATTAGTTAATACCTCTTTAATGGGAATAATTTGTGAAATAGAACTTGATTGGGCAGAAACAAGATTTAGTAAAAACTCTATTGAAGTTTAAAGAATTGTTCTTGAAAGTACCATTTACTCATGATAACAAGAAGGACAACCTTGGGGTCCTTATGCTACAAATATTGAGGAGATATTATCAAATCCATGGATTTAATGACTGTCTCTAGCATGCTACATCTTAGATTACTTTCAAGAGTAGATTCATACGCTTAACACAAAAGTTAAAGTATAAATTCCACAAACATAGGTTTTACCTTTCTCCCTGCAACCTTCTTCCCCACAATCATCTTGGTCTTTGGGATAAAATAGTGGTTTCCCTATAAGATCACCTTCAATGCTATGGAGATTTCCCAAATCTTGGTAGCATATGGATCAACAAACCAATCCATACAAAATCCCCATCTACCTAGTTTACAGTCGAATGAAATATTTCCTTTTTGTTGTTGAGATGCATCTTTATCACCCCCTTTTCATCTCCACAAATACTAAGGTCAAAGATTTCTTTCCATGAGTACGTTGAACTTTTTGAGCATGAATAAGACCCATTAAATGGCTATGTTTATCAGCATCAAAAACCAATTCTACTCTTTATACAATCAAATTTGTACTGGAACCAGCCCTTCCCACTGCCAGATATATGTAATTTGAAAGAAAATATACAACCAACTTTTGTATCTCCCTTGGAAAATTAGCACCAAAGAGCATGTTTTACGTTCTTCCTGGTGGAGGCATATCTGTTTCTTGGACAATTTTGTGAATTTTGGGTTCAAAGCCCATTTCAAGCATGTGATCAGCCTCATCTAAGGCCAAAACTTATATCACGGATCATTTTTGGGGTTGTCTTGGTTTTTGAAACAAATATTTTTCAGGATGTAAATGAAGCAAGCAGGCATCCAACCCAATATCTTTCATCAAATGTAGTAAGCGGACATCCAACCTAACATCTTTCATCAAATGCAACAAGGGCATCCAACCCAATCATTTCACATTTGCAAGTGTTTTTCCTACATGTACCAAGTTGGGAGATCTGAAACAAGGTATGGATATCCATGAAGACATAATAAGAAGTGGTTTTTTGTTTGATGTATGTGGGAAGTGCCTTTGTAGACATGTATGCAAATTGTGGGAATATCAAGAAAGCATGCGATGTGTTTGAAAAAATGCATCAACAAGATGTGGTATCATGGACAACTATGATTGCAAGGTATGCATAGGTAGGACATGGTGATGATGCCCTCGATCTCCTCTGTCAAATGAAATTAGCATGTGTGATGCCGAATGCAAAAACCTTTGTCAGTGTTCTGCCCACTTGTTCCAATTTCGTAACTCTAGAAATGGGTATGGAGATCCATGTTGAAATAGTTAGAAGTGGCTTGCAGTCTGATATATTTGTGAATAGTGTACTCGCAGATATGTATGCGAAATGTGGATGTACAGGAAAGGCACATATTTTATTTGATATAATTCCTCAACGAGGTGCCTTCTCTTGGACAACCATGATTGTGGAGTATATGTAGCTTGGAGACATTGATAAGGCCTGGAAACTTTTCGAGGAAATGCCAAAAATAAATGTTGTGCCTTGGACATGGATGATTGTAGGATGTGCTCAGAATGGGCAAATTTTGGAGGCTCAAAAACTTTATTGAGAATGAAAGAGGCAGGTATGAAGCCAAGATTGAATACTTTTTTTAGTGTGCTTTCAACATGTGCCAACTTGGCAGCTACGGAACAAGGAATGGAGATCCATCAAGAAATAATTAGAAGTGGATTGCACTCTGATTTTTATGTGGACAATGCCCTTATAGACATGTATGCAAAATGTGGAAGGATAGACAAGGCTCTTATAGACATGTATTTGAAAAGATGCCTCATTGAAACATGGTTTCCTAGACAACAATGATAAGATATGTAATGCATGGCTATGGCAAGGAAGACTTGGAAGTCTTCAAAAAGATGTAGCATTTTGGCATGAAGCCATATTTTGTGACCTTTATTTGTGTTATGTCTGCATGCGGCCATGCATGCCTAGTGGATGTGGGGTGCTAATACTTTTATCATATGATTCAATGTTATCATATTAAACCTACAATGGAACACTATGGCTGCATGGTTGACTTCTTGGTCATGATGTCCTCCTGAGTGAGGAAATAAAATTTATTAATAGTATGGCAATAACACCTAATGCCACATTATGGATTTGTTTGCTTGGTTCCTATCGAGTGCATAACAATGTCAAGATTAGAAAACAAGTTGCTAGACATCTCTTTGAGTCGAACTATAAAAATCCTGCACCATAGGTGCTTTTTATCAAACATCTATCTTGTGGTTGGTAGGTAGGATGATATTGATAGAGTATGGAAAATGTTGAAGGACAAGGAGGTAAAAAAACATGCCTGAATGTAGTTAGACTGAGGCCAGTAAAGAGGTGCATGATTTTCAAGTAGAAGATAGATCACATCCACAAACAAAATAAATTTATGCGAAGTTGGAGATATTATCTAGGAAGATGAAATCAACTGAATATGTCCCCAGTACAAAATTTGTTTTGATTGATGTGCAGGAGGAGAAAAAAGAATAGGCTCTTTGTTACCATAGTGAAAAATTGGCAATTTCGTTTGGGCTCATCAACACATCTCCAGGGACTGTGATTCGAGTTATCAAGAACCTTCAAGTTAGTTGGCTTCCACTCTACAACAAAGTTCATCTCTAAGATTGTTGCATGGGAAATTGCTCTAAGGGATACGATCTGTTTCCATCATTTCAAGGATGGGCAGTGTTCTTGTGGAGATTATTGGTGACGCTAAGTGAAAAAAAATGAAATTCAAAAACATGTTTTATCTAGGGGAAAAGGTAGGGGATTCAACATAACTTTTAATTATCATTGTCTCATGCTCAGAGCTACATTAGTGGAATATATTTGACATCTCTTCTACTATATGCAGATTAAAGTTGATTCATTGCATGGGTTTTGAAGACCAGATTGGTCTTATTTTGGTATCCATTATGGATTGTTTGAAATGACTTCAAAGTTCATAGATTTGGGATTTTTGTAATTTTGCATTCTACATTTGATGTTGAAGAAACACCTTTCAAGCTTGGAAATAAGGTAATATATGTTTGAATGATTCCTAGTAAATGATTCATAATTATAATGCAGTAAATATGCTAGCATATAGTAGCTCCCCTCATGCATGGGGGATTCAAACCATTCACCTACTGGCACAAAACTAGAAATTCTCAACAACATTGGTGACAATCAGTTGAGATAACCGCTTGGGCTGTAATAAAACAATTTATTTGCATTTAGTTTCTAAAACAATATCTATCTGAAAAGATAAAACCAAATTTAACTCAATTCATAATCGAAGCACAATAGTCTAACACTTTTTGTTAAAATTACATTTTTTACATTCATCATTGAGTCAAAAACTAGAGTAAAATAATTTAAAGTACCTTCAACACCACTGTTATATACATATTTGGGCACTGCAACCCCAATCACATATGTCCATAAAACAAGGGCTTCTAAGTCCCTAAAAGTGTTGTTTCATACACTAAAGGAACAAGGTCAGTGGATTACACCATCTCCCAGAAGTTCTCCATGAAAAACTACTCAAAACTAGTCAAAACTGGACCATCTCACCTGCTCCATGGTCAAAGTGCGATGCATCTCACATAATGCACACGGGGGGTGTGATGCATAATGAAAATCCCTTCTATGGGGTGTGATGGGCGAGAGTAGACAAATGGCAGAGACAGTTTGCAAGGTGGATGATCATGGAATCTTCCAGAAACTTCTCCTATG
>APFE031429337.1:98578-109759 GCA_000404065.3 Pinus taeda | reverse complement strand
GAGCCAAGCGAAAGACTGAGGTTGGTACTCTCTACTTCTCTCTCATCTACTTCTCATAAAGGAAAACGCAAGTAACTTTAGTTTGTTTGTTTCTAAGATAGCTACCCCTCTTAGTGGGACTAGCAGCTCTGAATGGACACTAGATTTCCCGATAACAAAATGGCGACTCCGTAGGGAAGCGAATAGCTTGTTTGCTTGTTTGTATTTGTTTGCTTTATAAACTACAGACAGGGCCTGAAGTTAAGCCAACTAGCCTTCGAACTGCATTTGCTATGCAAGTGCAAAGTAGATCAATGCTGCTTCAGTCCATCTCTAGGTTTTGTTTATAAACTGAACAATTGATTTGCAAACATCCTAATTTCCCTGGTGGTGGCTCAAAGTAACCTCATTAGATCAGCCCCTATTGCTTTGTATTTACTGACTATCATTAGCTCAGCCTAAATCCCTGAACTAAGTTGCAAATTGTGACCAAAAACCAAGTTAAAATCTCATCCCTGGACCATCGCATTGTCTCCTTTTGATAGTTCTGTTGCATCGCACCTCCCATGTGCAGTAGGTGAGATGAATCCCTGTTTCCCTGTGTTACAAGTGCAATGATCAGATAAGACTGTTTCTGCCTCCAGATTTTGGTTTTTTCTTCACTCTCTTCAGCTTTATTCAGAAGTTTTCTTGTCTGTGATCAGTATACCATTGTTGAAACTCCCTTCCTTTGCATCATTCAACCTCCATTGTACAAATAATTGTGAATGTTTTTATGTATTTTTCACCATTTACAGTTCTCCTTTACAAAGAAGTAGCTTAATGGAACTGTCGTCTTTTGACTTGGAAGTGTCGCAAGTGTTGTTTTTAGTCAAAGAAAAGAATCCTACTCTTCTTGATGGTCGATTACACTGTTACTCTTGTATTTGATTTGAATTAATAGTATTTCAAGTGTCGAAAGCAATTTTGAATTCAAAATCGCAAAGTGTCGTCCTTGTCTTCCTTTCGTATTTTGAAGAGAAAATTGTTAGTATTGTCGCTTTGAAAGAAAAGATAATTTAGATTTTTACTTAGAATTCTTTTTGTCATCCACACATTAAGAAAGCGGAAATCAAATAAATGCATGTGCATTTGCATTTAGACTACTTGTTGATTTTGATTTAGGACAATGCATCTAGTGTGTGCTCTCTGCTCTATGTTGAAAGAATCTCGCTTCTCTTTCCTTAGTAGCTAGGTTTTCATTGCAAAAAGAAGAGTAAACGACTATTTATCATCTTAGATTGCATATTTAGGAATTGTATATCTACATCACGCGGTGAACCTTAAAGGCAAACTTCTTAATAAAGATCAACTGTAAAATAAATTCAATGAACATAAAAACGCTTTGGAACCTAACACACAACATTTAGAAGTCTAGGCTAGAGACATATTCTAGCATTGTAAAGCCTAGTAACTATCGCTTTCATCGTAGGCTGGGTGATTCCTCCTCTTTGAGACGACAAGTGCTAATATGGACTTGTGCTCCCATGTACCATCGAGTATATATTGGGAGACCACAATAAGCTATCTCCTTTATCCTTAGGAAGTCGTGTCTGCCGCCCTATCGATCCCAATGCACTGAACACAGCATTCAGGAAGATTGACTGCCGTACCATAAAAAGTATTCTGCAGTTTTGCGATTGGTTTGGTAATCCCTCTGTCTAGATTTCCAGAGTAGTCTCTTTCGTTCCTTTTCAGACTCCTTAAAATAAAAGGTCCATCTGAGCACTTGTCACTTCAGGCTGATTAAAAATCGAAGGCGACTAGAGTCATCTTTAGCTTTTTCTCGACTCTTAAAAATTGAAAAAGCAAGTTGTGTCAAAGCGTCTAAAATTCATTTAATTCAGAATCACATATTCCCCTTTTATTTTGAGTTGATCAAGTAATCTGCAATCATGGAAGAAATTCAATCAAAACCCCGTCATTCACGGATACTAACGAGTCAACCGTCCTTGACTCCAGAAAAGAAACTATTCTGGGCCAAGCAAACTCATTTAACTGGGTCAAAGTCCCCTGGTTTGCTTGAAACTTGTGTTCCAACATCCTCGGAGACTCCAGTTACTCCAACCATTTCTAGTATCCCTGCCTTTACAGAAGAAGTTCCGCAGTCACAAGAGGACATTAGAAATGATCCTAGTGTAACGGTAAACACTTTTATTCCTGAACCAGCTCTGTCTAGGGCTGATTCGGAAGGTGTTACCCCTCCAACATCCGTCGCTGTGGAATCTACACCTTCTTCAGCACCAGAAATATTTTACGGACCTGATGGTCTACCTCTCCCACCTGGATTGATTGCTATAGAAGAGATTTTGGAAGATCTTCCATCCAGTACTCTATTGCATTTTGGAACTGGGATCACCCTATATCCTTCTACGTTAGAAGTTAGTCTCCCTTCATTGCAAGTTCCCGTATAATTTCTAGGAAATATTTTGGATAGACTCGAAATGTCTAAACAACTGTCGACATATAGGATTGTGTCATCTAACACAGTAGCAGCAGAACCTCCTACTGCTACTCCAACAATGTTCGCTAGTGTACCATCTGTCCCAACTAGCTCTCAACCGCTAGATGGAGTCCACCCAGGGACTATTTCGACAATATGGTCTATTCCCGTTTGTTCGTCCGGAATAATATCTGGAATCTCTTATGTTGAGTCTCAGAAAATTGATCCTTCACAACAATATCAATTTGGGCAGTCCAGTCTCCAGAGGCCAATCTTACCTTTGAACACTGGATTGCTGCCATATGGGGGGCAATATGCCCTTTCATTGTTCCCTCCGAGAGAACAACCATATCAGAGTTCACAACAAAATTCGGGTCATGCTGGAATTACATCCAGTGGTTGGGTACCAATACTGCCTCAACAACCAAGAGTTGTATACTCAATGCAACCAAGTCTACATGTGTCGAATATCCCCACTACATCGACTATTGGGACGGTGTCACAAGTACAAGCGTTGCCTGTTGTATGCCAACCTCAAGTTTCTCAAGTTGTAATACAACAACCTCTTGTCTCCATGACACCACCACAATCACCGATTAGTGGCTCCTTAACTGGAGTGACCTAGGCTCAAACGGGTACTATTACCCCTCATCTTGGTCAAACATCCAGTATTGGACAACAGCAAATGGCTTCACAACCATGGCTGATACAATATCAACAACTGCAATTCCAACAAGCTTACCGAGGACCTGGGCAACAAAGCTTTGCGGGTAATGGGCAGTTGTATATTCAAAACAATCAACATCAATCATATCATAATGGTTATGCCCATCAACCTTACCAAAGTTATCAACATCAAATACATTATGCTGGTATGCAAAGACCCACTGCTCAGGCAATCCCATCTTATCCTAGGTATGCTTCGCCGAACCTGAATCAACAGTTGCCTTTCATGGCGAATTTAGAGTTACCAGATCTAAATCAGCTAACAAACGAACCAATTACTTATGCCCTTTGGTGGCTGACGATTCCTCATAAACTTTTGTTATATATTCCTAAATTCAATGGAAATCCGGGTGAAGATCCGTCGAATCATGTGATGACCTTTCATTTGTGGTGTTCTTCCAACACTCTCAACGATGATTCGATTAGGCATCGCCTTTTTCAGCGAACGTTAACTGGTCCAGCAACAAAATGGTACATCGAATTGCATAGAGCTTCTTTCGATAACTTCAGTGCCCTTGCCACCACCTTTTTAACCCATTTTCAGTTACCAATAAGGTACGAAACAGGAACGAAGCTTCTTACCAATTTCAAGCAAACGACAGCCACTCACATATCTGATCATATTCATGAGTGGTGACATCATCGTAGAATGGTAACAAAATATGTTCCTGATCAACTACTAGCTGAATGGTTTATTAAGTCATTGTTACCTTCTATTACAGAAGATGTGGCTAAGGGAAGGGTCGTCATTGAAGAGCAAGTAATTGCTCGTGCGCAATATCTAGACTTGATCTATCCTCAGTCTGGCACGCTCTATGACAAAATCCCTGATGCTCCTAGACCAGAGTTTTCTGTTCCTCTTCCTCCTAAATGAAATAACGACTCTCATGCTGGCGATGGCGTGATAGGTACAACGAGCATGAAAACCGCAAAGGCTACATCTAAGAAAGCCCGCACAGTTTCCGGTCAAAATGCAAACGAAGAACTTCTCGCCTCGAAGGTTAATGTCGTGTCGACTGACAAGGGCAAAGAACTAAAGCAACCAGGAGGCAAGAAGAAAAAGAAAGGGAAAAAGAAGAAGCAGGTTGAGTCGTCTCCTAAAAAAATTCTGGAAACCCTTCTGGGCAAAAGAAACCCGACCATCCATGCTTTATATGCAATGAGGATCATTGGACGAAAGATTGTCCACATAAAGCTGAGCTTAAGAAGTTCTTTAAGAATTCAAAAACCTCAGCGGTATTGACTGATCCATTTCCAAACCTAGGAACTAATCTGGTTGCTAGTGACAATGCTTCCCCATCCCAAGTGCGTATGTTGTTCGTTTCGAAACAGCATAATGATGCTTTCATATCGACAAGGAATAAAGATTATGGGAATCCATAGCTGTCGAACAACAAGGCTACTGATCAACCTAGTAGTTCGACAACGACTTCGACCGAAGTTGTGCCACCCATCATTCCTGAGCTAACAATAAAGCCGCCAAAGGGAGTAGTACACAAATCGACATTTAATCCTCGTGCCAGAGCAGCACAGAATTATAATATAGTAGAGGACCTGGCCCAATCACCGTCTACTATGTCAACACTTGAGGTACTGCAAAATTGCCCCTCTCATAAGTAGGCTCTATTATCAGCAATAGGTGGGATTGACCCAGCGGATTCCAATCTTGTGGCCTTTAATCATAAAGGATATGAACCTCAGTTACCAGCTCAACTCGCTTTCCTCATTCAAGTGAAAGCCCTCAACAAAACTGTTCATTAAACAATTATTTATGAGGGGGCATCTACATGTATTATGTCGATGAGTTGCTAGAAAACTTTAGGCTCACCACCCTTGTCGCGGTCGTCAATGACGTTAAAAGCATTTGATGGACGGACATACACTCCATACGGGATTTTAAGTAACTTGCAAGTCGAACTGGGGGGAAAAACAGTAGAAATTGATGTTGAAGTTATCGATGGAAACATCGATTACAACATCCTACTGGGAAGGCCCTGGATTTATGCTATGACTGCTGTTGTGTCAACATACTTCAGAAAGATTGCATTTCCTTTTCAAGGAGGGATTACAATCGTCAAGCAACAAACCTTTCTCCCCAACAGTTCACAAGTTACGGGAATCATTCCGATGATCCATGGAAGCTCTCAATCGCTTCAAAATATTGGAGTAGGCCTGCTAAAAGACCCTGCATTGATGGGTACTTTTTCCCTACCGCCTCCAAACAATTTGGCGGAAGTGGCCATGGTAGGAACCTGCAATATGATATCTTCTATTTAGAAGATGTCCGAAAATCATGTTAACATGGATCATCACCAGGTATTTCCTCCAAGCCCAATAGAAATATTGTAGCAATCAATGTTTTCGGCATGGGAGGCAAACCCAAATCAATGCTCATCGAGTGTTTGGATAGATAGATCTAAGGAATATGGTACCTCTTCAGATCCTTGGTCGCATGTACATTCTACAGACGAAGGAATTGTTCAGTCAATGATGATAGAGGGGGCACCATGGGAAGATTGCCACCATCGTTCCCATCTTTCTGATTACAACGAAGATTGCTCCAGTGACCTTAATCATCCTTAAGTTTTTTATTTTCTATCAAATACTGTAAATACGGTGGATTCTGAGCGAAACCTATCCAATATTGAAGAAACTATCGCCATAAATATCTCGACCAAACCAGATGTTGTAGAGAATATTCATGTTGGCAAATCTTGTTCTTCTTCAAAACTGGAAGTATATTACGCTCTCTTTCGCGAGTTCAGAGATGTCTTTGCATGGTCATATGAAGAAATTCCAGGCATTGACTCGAGCATAGTTGAACACAAAATTAAGATGTATCCAGATGTCAAACCAGTACGACAACAGCTTCGGCAGGTGCACCCGAAGAAAGTTGTTGCCATCAAGGCAGAAGTTGAAAAACTTCTCCATGTTGGTTTCATTTACCTGGTTCCTCTAACCGATTGGGTATCGAACATTGTTCCTGTGATGAAAAAGAAAGGAACGATTAGAGTGTGTGTCGATTATAGGGATGTAAATCAAGCTTGTCCAAAGGACAACTACCTTACACCCTTTATCAACCAGATAGTTGATGAATGCACCGGATGTGAAATCTTTTCATTTATGGATGGATTTTCCGGATATAATCAAATAAACATTCGCCCACAGGACCAGTCAAAGACTACATTTATTTGTCCGTGGGGCACATTCGCATACCGCAAGCTACCTTTTGGTTTAAAGAACGCAGGAGCAACCTTTCAGAGGGCAATGAATTATGCCTTCCATGACATCAAGAACATCGTTCAACCATACCTCAATGGTCTTCCAGCTCATTCGCGAAAGCGGACCGATCATCCGCAGCTTTTGAGAGCAATATTTCTACGTTGCCGACACTACAAGATACGACTCAATCCGCACAAGTGTGTGTTTTGTGTCAGTTCTGGTTGTTTACTTGGCTTTTTAGTTTCAAAGGAAGGGATTCCCCTAGACCCGTGTATGGTTCGAGCAATCATCGATCTGCCTCCACCTTCAAATTTGCTTCAGATTCAGAAACTCCAAGGGAAAGAAAACTTTCTGAGGAGGTTCATTCAAAATTACGTCAAACTTGCTAAAGGTTATACACGTCTGTTGAAAAAAGAAGTACCCTTCAACTGGGATCAGGTTACACAAGCTTCCTTTGATACTCTAAAGGAATCCCTAATAAAAGCATCATTAATGTATGCTCCCAATTATCAAAAAGACTTTAACCTGTATCTGGCTGCAGCAGATACGACCATCGCAATGGTTTTAGTTCAAGAAGAGAATGGAATCGAACTTCCTGTCTATTATTTAAGTCGGAACTTAAATGATACAGAAAGCAAGTACTCCTATGTTGAAAAGCTAGCTCTCGTAGCTGTTCAAGTAGTAAAGAGATTTCGACACTATGTCCTCTTTCGAAAAACTACCATTTTGTCATATTGCAACCCCATGACTTACATCTTGTCACGTTAGTTGCTAGGGGGAAAATATTTGAAATGGATAGCAATTTTGCAAGAATTTGATTTGGAATTCGTAAAATCCAAATCAAAGAAAGCCCTGGTTTTTGCGGAGTTACTATGTGACTTCCCATCGTCGTCCAACGATTCAACATCCAAAGCAACAATCGTGGATGAATCTTTGTTTCTGATATCTTCAAGTGATCCGTGGTATGGATATATAATCATCTATCTCCAGACCCAAACATATAGGCCTAATACCTCTCGCTCAAAATAATGACGTACTCGATACCAGGCAAAAGACTACATGATCGTCGGTGATACACTTTACCGTCGAGGTATTGATATAGTCCTGCGAAGGTGCCTCACCCATGAGGAGGCCGAAAAAGTCCTGAATGATTGTCATTCAAGCGCGTGTGGGTGGCATCAATCTAGTTATGCTACAACACAAAAGATTTTATGAGCAGGATACTTCTGGCCAACAATGTTCAAGGATTGCATAATCGCAGTCAGAAGTTGCCATGCTTGTCAAATCTTCGACCGTAAAACCAGAATACCGCCCACACCTCTGTAGCCAGTAGTTGTTGTTGGGCCATTCGCCAAATGGGACATAGATTTTATGACATGTAACGCCACCTTGGCCGAGGGGCATGGGTATATCATATTCGCAGTTGACTATTTTACGAAATGGGCCGAGGCGATGCCTACATTAAACAACAGCGGGGAAATGACTGCTCTTTTCTTTTTTAATCATGTAGTCTCCAGATTCGGTGTTCCACAAGCTATAGTCACAGATCATGTATCGTATTTCCGCAATTACATGATGGTTGAGTTGGCTGCCAAATTAGGACTGTCCCACAACAGCTCTACTCCGTATTATCCACAAGATAACAGGCAAGTTGAAGCGATCAACAAAGTCCTGAAGCGCATGTTGTAAAGGATGATTGGAGTCCATAAACGGAGTTGGCACCTAATCCTGTACTCAGCCTTGTGGGCATACCGGACATCGGTGAGAAATGTGACCAGGTTTACACCCTTTCAGCTGGTGTATGGCCTGGAAGCAATCTTACCAGCTCAATGTGAAATCTCGTCCCTCAAGCTCGCAATCGACCTTCTCCCAGAAACTTCAGAAGAGGAAGCTCGTTTCTCGGAATTAATCCAACTAGATGAAACTCATCGTGACACTGCCTTGGCTAACGAAGCACATAAGAAATGAGTCAAGACGTAGTTTGACAAGAATGTCAAACCCCGTGTCTTCTCAGAAGGTGACCTGGTCTTACTTTACGACCAGGAATCCAATAAATTGGGAGCAAGTAAGTTCCAGTCTTTGTGGATGGGTTCCTATATTGTTAAGCGAGTATTAGCAAAAGGAGCCTATGAGCTAGTAGATTATGATGGGATTCCACTGTCGCAACCCCAAAACGGGTTGTGCCTTAAGCGTTACTGTGCTTGACTCATTGTAGTAACCTCTTCATATGCTTTTGTTACATTTTTGTTTTCACTAAGAGTAATCGTTTTGGTTAGGTAATCCGCTTTTGCATCTGTTGCAGATGTCGAACCTATTGGAGTCATTTGTTGGATACGTCGACGGAGCGAGTCATAGTTCGCGGAACCTATCTTCTGCAGCCTGGGCCATCTTTGATCCAAGCAGCGAGTTGGTGAGTTTCAGAGGGGTATGTATTGGTTGATTGACGAACAACATCGCTGAATACAATGCGTTGATAGAGCTCCTCTCTGATGCCATCACGCATGGCATACACCGACTTTTTGTCAGGTTAGATTCACAACTCGTCATTCTACAACTTATCAGCATCTATTCCGTGCGGAATCCAGCAATCTATCGTATGTTCCTAAGGGTCAAGATTTTGGAAAGGCAGTTTGATTCTATTTAATATCACCACATTTCCATAAACTTAAACACATTAACCGATTCATTAGAAAATTATGTGTTAGATAGACATTTGCAACATTTATAAAAGGAAAACATTTCATCAATATTTGCATCAGGATCATATAACTTAACCAAAATAAAGCTCCGAAAATCAAAAATATATATATATCTGTTTATAGTTTGTACATAGTGTTCTGTGTCCAAGACAAAATCGATCATATGACCCAAAAACTCAAAATTCTAGGGGGCACCCTAGTCTAATGGTGCTGGTGATAACAGGTCACTGCCTGTGCAATCATGCGTAAGAGCCTAGTCCATCGGCTCGACATGCCAGTGGTAGGTCGCTGTAATCTTAGAGGCAGCTCGTCGGTCGTTACATCCGGAATACCAAGGGTGAGACCCTCGATTTGATCCTGCAACACTACAAGAGTCTCAGCCACATCCAAATCGCGAAGGACAGTGCTCCCTACAGCCTCTCCTGCTGGAACGACAGCTGCTGCTCTCAGGTGCATTGCTGGGCACACTGGTCTGATTTCTGCATGAACATATGAGTTTTGATTAGTCTTGATAAAATTTTAAAAGAAAGCACAAGAACATTATAAAAGCAATAAAGAGAGATATGGTCAGAGATTTTACCTATGACACCCCACTGCTTGCCGGCCGGTAGCGCCAAATCTGGGTCACCCTAGAAATCCATCCCAGCATACGAACACTCAGCATAAATCATCTGCCGACGGTTGAACCACTCAAAGAAGGCATCAGAGAAGGAAACCTATGACTGACCAACATGTCTGGCCATAAGGTCAACCCATCTCTGCATCTGTGGCTCAGTCGGTGGTGGCAGACCAAGTGAAATGTATTGTGGTTGCATCAGTGGGAACTTCTCCAAGGCAAAAGAGGTCATAATAGAACCATAGCAAAGTTCTTGGATCTTCCGTTTTTCACCTTTGGTTCGAGGCATTCCAAGTTGTACTACATATAGGACCTTTTGGCCAAGTGAATGCGCTACCAACCAATCTAGGAAAGGTGAATAATATAATCCTCAAGGATCAGTCGGTGACATCTCGGATATTGATCTTGCCATCCCTACTTGGCTGAGATCCTTCCCTATAGTATTGGTGAATATAATCCCTCACGGAGTCGCCCCCACGGGCAGAACCTGATAGTGAGAGAGGGGCACCACGCCTCGATAAACCGGTCAAGAAGTAGATGTCCTCAACAGTCAAGGGGATGGATTTGCCTCTAATCTGGAACACCTAGTTGGTAGGATCTCATGCATTAAGGAAGTATTGCAACAAGTTGATTTGTTGCCTCATGCTAGATATGTGGAAGAACTTGAGCAAACCACAGTTCCGCAATGCAGTTACCGTACCCGGATCATGCAAGGAAACCATGTCCTCTTCTTCATGCTCACGTTCACACCATGTAACAACCATTTTGCTCTAATGAATCTCTAAAAAACAAACAAGAGAAGAATTAGGATCCTGGTTTGGCAAAAAACAGGCAAAATTTCCATGAAAAATCAGTGCAAAAGTTTTCCTCCTTGCGCCCATCGCACCCCAGTTGTGTATTGGGTGAGATGCATACTGACTGGCCAATGGCCAGCCCAGTATGCATTGCATCTTTCGATGTATACTAGGTGCGATGGGGGCAGAACGAATTGTTCAAACCCCAAAGGCTCAGAAAAATAGGAAAACATGCTCAGAATTCAAAAAGGAAAGAATGCAATTGAAGAGCTCAGTTTTAGCTCCTACCTGGTCCAGACGGCGCTAAAAATCATCCACAGAATCTCCCAGAATCAATCAATGAAAATCAGGGGGAAAACACCTCCAGAGCTCCAACAATCCCAAATTCAAATGAAATGGTAAAATGAGGGGTAAAAACTACTTTTAAGTTACTTTTCATGTAATTCAAGTAGGGTATTAGTGTTTTGATTCATTTTTCAAGCATGTATTCTCATTTCTAATCAGTTTGATGGAGCAATTAAACAGGTAGTACGACCGTCAAAAGAACATAGTGTTAACGGTGAATCGAATATCAATGACCATTATCACGAGCAGTTTTACGTGAAGTTCAAGCTCGTTAAAAAATAAACCTAGCAATGAGCATATGTTCCACTAGAGTTTAAG
>APFE031429337.1:84835-98558 GCA_000404065.3 Pinus taeda | reverse complement strand
TTAGATAAATAGAGAGTATTGTTAATTAATTCAATCAAATTACTTGTGGATAATTTGCATCTAGAAACTTCTCTCTCTACCTTTATTAACTGGGACTGCCATTCCAAGAATAGGATTTCTTTATGTGATTCTAGGATTTTAGGCAAATTTGCTGCCTGTCCCTCACTGGTGTCTTGCCAAGTAAGAAAATCTGTTAAGGTCTCATCGGCCTGCTCTAAGTCCTGTCTAGCATTGACTGATTTATTGATTATTGATGCTGTGATATCACAAAGGGGCTCAACTTGAGAAATTTTATGACACAATAGTCTTATTTGTGTTACCAGTGCCTTATTAATCTGTAGCACTTATGTTCTGAAATCGGCAGGCTGCGAAAGACTCTTGAACTTCTCTATTTGCAATGATATTTGAGCAATTTGCTCATCTTTTGTTTTCACCATTAGTTCATTCATCGTCTTCAATTTTTCCAACGCTTCTGATAATTATTTCTGCCTTTGAATCGCGCTTGAATCTACCCTCTGTTTTTCTTCAAGTAGCTGCTTATTCAGTTGATTATTTAACTATTGTTGTGTTGACAATTGTTGTTCTAATTGTTCAACTTTCTGTTGTGCCTCCGACAGCTGTGTTTGTAACAAAATGATTGCCTGGTCTTTTTCTTTTAGCAAATTACTCACTTTCGATGCCTTGTCCATGGTGGCCGCCGAATAGGCTCTGGCATACTGGGACAGCTTTGTTAGGTCATCGGAAGGATTGAACTCCTCTTTCCAAACTACATTGGTTGTCTCTGTTTGTTCTAGGAACAGGGAAGGTTGATCAAGCCTTCTCCTTTTCCGCTGTCGCTTTACTACGGCCCTGTGTTTTGGGCTGTAAAAGACATCCAATGGAGGTATATCCTCCACCTGCAAAGTGATTTGATCCGAAGGATCTTTCGGAATTATTTCTAAGTCTGTACTAGGGGGTAAGCCGCTGGTTCCTTCACTTGGAACCTTTTTTGACGTTGTATCCTGTGTATCTGTCACTTTGGGTGTATCGGCATCTTTTGAGCTTTCCAGATTGCTTATGATGGAGTCGAATTGCTGCCATTCTTGGAGCAATTTCGGATCAATCTAGGTATTGACATTCACATCCTTGCTGCTCTTATCCTGCTGTTTTTTCTGTTCCTCCTCATGTATTTTCTCTTGCTCTTTCCTTCGCGCTTCCTCCTATTCTTTCCTCTGTACTTCCTCCTGTTCCTTCCTCTGGACTTCCTCCTGCTCTTTCCTTGGACTTCCTCCTGCTCTTTTCTCTGGACTTCCTCAAGAATTTTTGATGTAGCAGGAGGTTCGTCGGTGAGTCGTTGTTCAGGCTCGCTTGATTGCGTCATCAAGGCAGTAGCTAGTAAATCTAGAGGCAGAGTTTGCAGCCTCTGCTCTCTGAGTTTGTTGAATTCTACTAACCCTTTGTCATGATATCTCATTTTAGCTAGAGTTTGAACCTGAAATAATGACTCTACCGAGGAAAATAGGTCATCGAACTTGTCTTCTTTATGTTCAAACTTTGTTAGCTTTGCCTATTCAAGTACATTATAGACGATTTTTCTTGGGTCAAATCGCCTATTAGTAAGGGTGGCGAGATTCAGTATATTTATCTTTTTTGCTTCTTTCTCTACATGCTTATAGTCATGTAGAGTGTAAACACCACACCTTAGAGGAAAAGGAGGCCAAACTTGTTTCTTTGAATTCCTCAAAGTCTTGGTTGCTCCTGCGTACATAGTCTAATATGCTATTTCTCTAGCCAATAGTTTGTCACGTATGTACAAGGGAAGAACATGAGGCCTGGAAAGGCTGCCGAAAACTCTTATATATGTAAATTTATCCTCTCTGAACCAGTTTCCTAGGGCGGTTAAGTCAATCTCTACTTGTGAGGAAATCTTCGGAGCAGGTTTGTCAAAAATGGCATAGTAGATGGGCAACATAAAACCATTACAAACTTGATACAGGTGGTCTTTATAATGGGATTTCCACAACTTCTGGTGATAGATATGAATCAGCATGGGGTCTTGTGGAGTCCATCTCCACCACAGCACAGGGAATTCGGAGTTAAAACAAAGAGTATCTAAGATGTAGGCACTATAATAAAATGGAGGAATAGACCTATCGATAATGCGAGTTTTATTTTGAACTCAAGAATAGCAGTGGCTAACTTATCAAATAATATATTTCCCCAATCCATTATCTCTCTATTGACTGCTGCTTCCATTAAAGGAACCATCTCTATTGAGAATTTTGAGGAATCATGCAATCCCCAAATCTTACACATCATCGCCCCAGCGTAACAATAAGGAGAACATAATGAATCGACAGAGTACTTATCCAAGGACTCATGCTTGTGTCTTGTGGGGTTTTGTCTCCATTCCCGTATAGGTGCCGATTCAGTTTCATTTTCATCTCTGAACTTCTCCAGAATTGCTTTGTTATACTTCTTCTGTGGTTCAGGCAAATGGTACATTTGTCTCAAATCATTAGGTTGAAACGAACCGAAGACTCTCCCGTCGATTGTGCAGAATGTTCTGTTTGTAACAGGGATTTCCTCAACTGCCCACCTTACTACATCTGTATATGGAAAAATTTTCTCTCGAGCCGCTATTCAGTGTAAGTAGGAATCAGCTAAATCCTTTAGGGTAGCCTCTGACTTTCGGTTTGAACCTGTTGTAGCTTGTACCGATATCGCTACAGGCTCTTCAGCTTCAACTAGATTATAGATGCTTTGCAAGCTAGTATTGTCGAGGCCAAGACAAGTAGTGTCTAGGATCAATCCTTTTTTACTTGGTCCCGGATCGGTGGTAGATTGCTTAGTCACTATGGGAGCTGAAGCTGCTCCAAATCTTTTCGATTTCTTCCCCATTTGGCCTAAATTTGCTACCTCGAAGGAGCTCTGCGCAGGAGATAAAATGAACGTAATGCAGAGAATAGGTGGTGCGAACCAAATATGAAAGAGTTATGTCAATCAATGAATAATGAAGGATTAAAATAATACTGCCGCGGATACAATCTCTGGAGAGATTTTGGCATAACTGCTCCATTAATTGGCCATTTAATCATGTCAATCATTTAAATGCTCATCATGTCGTTTATTCGCTGAATAATTCATTTAAGCATGGCTTTGATTTTTTGGTAGTTAATCACAAGTGAACCACTATCGGGAATAGAAAGGCTTTTAATAATAATCTAACATAATATACTCAAGCCTTTTCAATCTTTTTTGAAATTCGCGCTTAGCTTTATCGCAATTGGAAATCGGAGGAATCCTCGAGTAGTTACATTTGTGTCATTGCAAAATCCCCGATCGCCGATAGCGATAAAGCTAATTTGCATCGGGAGTTTTAGAAGGGTGCCTTTTGTTGTGTGTATGCTATATTCCCCAATCGCCGAGAGCGATATCACATCGGAGCAAAGAGAGAGGGCATTTTGTTACAATCGCTTACCTTTCCTGATATACTTACACTACCACCAACAGTGCAGTTTCATGATGTTTTCCATGTTTCACTGCTTTAAAGATATGTGAAGGATGTTGATCATGTGATTGATTGGTCTGTATTACAAGTGGAACCATAATGAGAATTCCAATAGGAACCTCAGTGCACATTGTAGCAGAAACAACTCATGCTCCAAAACCGAGCAATCGAGCAAGTTAAAGTGAAGTGGAAGCACTTTAGGCCCGATGAAGCTACATGGGAGATGGCAGTTTAGATGCAAGATATGTATCCTTCATTATTTGTCAGGTCAAGCAAATGAGTTTTGGTATGTGTATGTATATATATCTATATGGTTGTAGATATCATAATGAGTTGTGTTATAAAGATCTAATAAACAGTATGATTGTCATGTTTGTCATGTTAGTCATGGTTTGTAGTATTTGTTCATTGTAAATATTGCAGAGAGTTGTTTTATAAAGCTCCACAGGTAATATATTTTGTTTTCAGCAATTTGTCAGTTATAGGTGTCATAGAACACCAAGGACGGTGTTCCCCTAAGGAGGAGGGGTTTGTAACATCCTCGAGCTAAAAGTTCATGTAATAAGTGATAATAAAGGAAAAATAAGTCCAAGGTCATGGGACATGTATTCCAAGTTGAATGTTGGGAAAAACTCTATAGTGGGCATCACTTATTGTTTATTATGGCTAAGGAAATTGGAAAAGGAATTGGTAAAGGAAAAGAGACATTAGTTGGAATTTATTTAAGAAAATAAAGGAAAATAGGGGAAAGGGAAGGTGAAGGGTCGCAAATTTTTATAAGGAAAATTGAAGGAAAATGAACTAATTATAGGCATCAATAATAAAAAGCATTCTAAGCATTAGTTTATGGCTTTTTGTCAGTTTATTTTTGGAGCTCTCTTATATTCTCTCATACTCTTGCACACATAGAGAATTCTTAGAGAACTCTGAGATTGGAGAAAGGACAAGAAATGGAAAGGAATGACAAGGAAAGGAAAGGACAAGAAAGGAAGGTTGGATAAAGCAGCTTTAGTGAGAGGATTTTGCAAGTAACAAGTTGCATGTATGATTTTCTAGTTGAGGTGTGAATGCATGGTACATGATTTTGTTTATTTGGTTCATTTATTGTCATTGACATGGGGTTTTCTTGGTTTTGACAGTGGTTTCATCCTTACCTTTTCATTTCCTGGATGACCATGGTCTGATGGGATTATTTTCTAGTTAATCTTTGGATTTCCAGAAGGTTTTGGAACCGGGTGAGGTGTTCTCAAGAAAATTCCCAAGGGTTGGGGTGGAGATGGTTTAGTCTCTGATAAGCCCTTGACAAGTAGGTGGAGACAAGAAAATTTCTCAAGGTAATGGTGAAGAAATTCTAAGGCATCCAAGCTTGTTTGAGCTTCTTGATCTCTTGACTGGTTTTGGCAAGATCATGGTAGCCTGAGGGTGGAGGTGGTTTAATCTCTTGGAAGCCCTAGTTGTTTATGTTTTGGATACCACATTCATGCTTGGAATATTGCACAGGGGTGATTAGTTGAAAGAAATATTTGGTTCAGACCAATCTATAGTTAGGTGGTACGTGGAAGTCCCTAACTTGGTTGTCTTTTGCATAATTTAATAAGAGTTGTTTTCACATGGTGATTTATGAGCACTTGTACTTCTTATTATGTGCCTTTAATGGTTGTTATATTATGGTTCTTATTCTGGTTATATGTTGGTTATAAGCATGGTTATATAACATTTTCTAGCTATGGCTCTTGTTATGTTTTGATTAGTTGATGAATTGATGGGCTAACAAGTGTTATTGCAACTATTAAGAGAGGTGATCCAAGGGATCAGTGAAGTGCTTAAAATTCTAAGTGTTCAAAAGTGCTCGAAACTTGTACCACATCATAGATCTCGATGACCTAAATCCAATGCAACTTGAATCAAAATTCAAAACTAATATTGTATGTTCCTGATATTGCATTCTAGTCGTTTTCCCAAACAAGTAAAATATTTGCAGGTTAGTTGTGGGACCGTTGACTGGGCAGTTCGTACAATGACTAGGCAATATGATTGTATAATGTGGGCCAATGGTAGGTTGACAAGTGTCCTATTGTGATTGGTTTGAATTTGGGTGATTTGATTGGTGGTTGGGTTTCTCGGGTCCACCAATGGTGGGATGCCATGTGACCCAATCATGGGCTTCCACGTGGCACCCCGAGGTTCACTAAAATTGTGGTTATGGCCAAACTGCAACTGACCAGATTTGAACACACGACCTATGGAGCATCATTACAGTGCCTTACCACTAGGGTGTAGGTGGTTCTTAACATTATTAGTGGCACATTTTTATTTAAACCATATGCATTGAAGTATTGGGGGACAGGTCGGGGCTAAGCCCTGGCCCCCGGTCACCCCACACCCACAAGATAGGCAGGGGAGCTAAGGGATTAATATTATCCCCAGCCCACGGTTCTGGCACCCGATGTTACAAGCCACTGGACAATATACCAAACAGCATTGAGCGCCAATAGTTAAGGGCGGGGTGTGTGGACCAGCCTCGGTCACATTACCCATGTAACCACACTCTACCACAACATAGGGGTTAGCGTGGATTTTGGAGTTTAGGCACAATTTTTTTGGGATAAGTCCCAATTTTATAGGTTTCACAGAACCAACCGCTAATGAGCTAAGGGGTTATGCCGACGAGGGCGAGCAGTTAGCCCCAGCCTCTGAACGCATGGCCCCATGTGTCCCTGGTTTTCTGCCACAAGGCCTTACTAGACATTTAAACCAAGTGACATTTTGCATCTGTTTCGACGTGAATATTGTTGGCGCCAGGCGAAATTTTCACTTGGTGCATCCTGGAAAGGTGAAATTCGTAGGATAGTTAGCAGTCAGTGTAGTTTGTAGATTAGTTAGAAGGGAAAATTGGGGAGGGCATAACTTTTTCACTTTTTGGCCAAATTGAGCCCAACAAAAGCTTAGCTAGCAGTTTTTTACTGTTATGAAGCCATTGGAAACACAATATTTACACTCTGAGCACTATAAATCCATGTAAACACAAATTTGAACACTTAATGAAAGAGGCCCATCATTGGAAGTTGGACTAGGAGATGTAGCCAAGGAGAGGGGTGAACTCCTTCATCATTTTTTTTATGTGTTTCTAATATGGTATATTATCTCTATTATTGTTGTTAACTAAGTTTATAAACCATTATTTTAAATTTTTTGTAAAGTGATCCATTACCCAAAATACATAAAATTTTACTTCCAATGTTTCCATCACCTTAAAGTTTGCATTACATATCAGTTTGGTATCATAACTCAAGGTTATTTTGAAGGTTTGATTTTGTTTGCAAGTGTTTTATGATGCTTACGAGGTTGAATCTTAAAATAGGAGAAGGATAACATTTGAAGCCAAGGCCTCACATTGTTTCAATGAGAACACACACATCTCAAGCTTCACTAGTAATTGCACATGAGGAAGGTCCTGAAGGGATGTCTAAAGATGAAATAAATTTCATAAAAGCTTTCTTTGAAATGTCTAAAATAATGGTAAAAGTGTTATAGACATATTTGGGGATTGAAACCCCAATATTATATGTCCATAAACCAAGGTATTCTAAGTCCCTAAAAGTGTTGTTTCATACCCTAAAGGAATAAGGTCAACTGATTACATCATCTCCCAGAATTTCTCCATGAAAAACTACTCAGAACTGGTCAAAACTGGACCATCTCACCTGCTCCATGGCCAAAGTGCGATGCATCCCACCTAAAGCACATGGGAGGTGCAATGCATACTGAAAATCCCTTCTATGGGGTGCGATGGGCAAGAGTGGACAAATGGCAGAGATAGTTTGCAAGGTGGATGAGCATGGAATATTCCAAAAACTTCTCCTATGACACTTGCCTTTCTGAATTCGCCCAGGGATGAGTAAGAGATAATGAAATCTCCAAGTGGAACAAAGAACTATCAAAGAGAGGACACTAATCAAAATCCCAGAAGATGACTCACCCACCTGCAAACATCTATATATGGACCCCTCATCTTAGAGATCCAAAGGCTGGAATCTTGTATTTTGTAAGGAAGTGCTGTTGGTTTCTTTGTGGAACATCATAGTGTTGGGTGATCTAAGATTTTCATGAGGTGAAGAAGGGCTTTCATGCTGGGAGGATGACGCTGGGTCATATCAATGGGTTGTAATCCTCTCTTCTACTCTTTCTATCAATAAAGTTATTTGAGTTTTCCTCCACATTCTTGTATTTCTGAGTTGATATATGCATTTGTGTGGTCAATATATATCTGGTCCTATATTGTTTATGATTGTAGATCTCTATGCTTTGATGGTATTATGCTGCTTTGACTTTACAGGTGCTCTTTGAAGCGGGACAAGCAAGGAAGGAGCGGCAAAGATCTGTTAGAGGGGAGAGGAAACAAGCAAGGAGCCAAGAAAAAGACTGCGGTTAGTACTCTCTGCTTCTCTCTCATCTACTTCTCATAAAGGAAAATGCAAGTAACTTTAGTTTGTTTGTTTCTAAGATAGCTACCCGTCTTAGTGGGACTAGCAGCTCTGAATGGACACTAGATTTCCCGATAACAAAATTGTGACTCCACTGGGGATCGAATAGCTTGTTTGCTTGTTTATATTTGTTTGCTTTTTAAACTACAGACAAAGCCTGAAGTCAAGCCAGCTAGCCTTCGAACTGCTTTTGCTATGCAACTGCAAAGTAGATCAATGCTACTTCAGTCCATCTCCGGGTTTTGTTTATAAACTAAACAATTGATTTGCAAACATCCTAATTGCCCTGGTGGTGGCTCAAGTAACCTCATTAGATCAGCCCCTATGATTTGTATTTACTGACTATCATTAGCTAGGCATAAATCCCTGAACTAAGCTGCAAACTGTGACCAAAAACTAAGTTAAAGTCTCGTCCCTAGACCATCGCACCTTCTGCTCTTGGCAATCTGGATGCATCGCACCTCCCATGTGTAGTAGGTGGGATGCATCCCTGTTTCCCTGTGTTACAGGTGCGATGATCAGATAAGATTGTTTCTGCCTCCAGATATTGGTTTTTCCTTCACTCTCTTCAGCTTTATTCAGGAGTTTTGTTGTCTGTGATCAGTATACCACTGTAGAAACTCCCTTCCTTTGCATTATTCAGCCTCCATTGTACAAAGAATTGTAAATGTTTTTATGTATTTTTCGCCATTTATAGTTCTCCTTTACAAAGAAGTAGCTTAATCAAAATGTTGTCTTTTGATTTGGAAGTGTTGCAAGTGTCGTTTTCAGTCAAAGAAAAGAATCCTACTCTTCTTGATGGTCGATTACATTGTTACTCCTGTATTTGATTTGAATTAATAGTATTCCAAGTGTCGAAAGCAGTTTTCAATTCAAAATCGCAAAGTGTCGTCCTTGTATTCCTTTCGTATTTTGAAGAGAAAATTGTTAGTACTATCACTTTGAAAGAAAAGATAATTCAGATTTGTACTTAGCATTCTTTTTGTCATTCACACATTAGGAAAGTGGAAAACAAATACATGCATGTGCATTTGCATTTAGACTGCTTGTTGATTTTGATTTAGGACAATGCATCTAGTGTGTGCTATTTGCTCTATGTTGAAAGAATCTCACTTCTCTTTCCTTAGTAGCTAGGATTTTCATTGCAAAAAGAAGAGTAAACGATTGTTTATCATCTTAGATTGCAATTTTAGTAATTCTATATCTACATCACACCGTGAACCTTAAAGGCAAACTTCTTAAGAAAGATCAACTGTAAAATAAATTCACTGAACATAAAAAGGCTTTGGAACCTAACGCACAACATTTAGAAGTCTAGGCTAAAGACGTATTCTGGCATCATAAAGCCTGGTAACTATCGCTTTCATTGTAGGTTGGGTGATTCCTCCTCTTTGAGACGAAAAGTTCCTGTACTGACTTATGCTCCCACGTATTGTTGAGCATATATTACCACAATAGGCTACATCCTTTATCCTTAGGAAGTCGTGTCTACCGCCCTATCAATCGTAATGCACTGAACACAACATTCGGGAAGATTGACTGCCGTACCGTAAAAAGTATTCTGCAGTTTTGCGATTGATTTGGTAATCCCACTATCTAGATTTCTAGAGTAGTCTCTTTCATTCCTTTTCAGACTCCTTAAAAGAAAAGGTCCATCTGAGCACTTGTCACTTCAAGCTCATTAAAAATCGAAGGTGACTAGAGTCATCTTTAGCTTTTTCTCGACTCTTAAAAATTGAAAAAGAAAGTTGTGTCAAAGCGTCATAAAATTTATTTTAATCGGAATAATGTCACTATTCCCTCGTTGATCTTAGGTTGAGAAAATGGAGTCCACCAACCAAGGATTTCCCCTTGGGGGAAACCCTAGTCCTTTCTCCTCTTGAGGAGATGTTGGTGCACCTCATATGGCCACATTGTCCCTTCCAGGACTGACAATTGGCCTGCCAGTATGGCTCTTCTCGACTTCTGTCATTAAAAGCACCGTGATTCCTGAGCAATCAAATCAATAACTAGATGATACTAAAGTTACCCCCCAACCTTCTACTTCGTTTGTTTCTTCCTCTCCTCCTTCCTCTTCGCTTGGTAAAGTTGGTAAAACTAAAAACCAAGTAACTAAGAAGAAGAAGAAAGGGAAGGAGAAGAAGAAGAAGGAGTCAATGGCCAAAAGGGGAAACCATACATCATCTAGTGAAAATCCACACACTGCACGGTCCAAACCTAAATCTCCATGTGTCATTTGCAAAGGGGACCACTATCATCGAGATTTTCCTTGCTTCTCGCAGATCTTAAGGGATTGGTCCCCTCGCTTGCACAATTCGGTGTCCTCAACTTATGATGATCATGTTGAAAGTACACCATCAACAAGTGAAAATGAAGTCACTCGACAAAAAGGAAGATCTAAAATTTCTTGTAGACTGTGTGAAGGTGATCATGCCATCCACTGTTGTCCCTTCTTAGATGAAGCTAAAAAAGTCTTGGATAACCATTCTGGTTCATCGCTATGGCTTCCTCCTAGATACATGAAACTCTTTCTGAGTCCATCGCTAGTTAAAAACCAGACTAACACACCCTTGTGGTCGGTCGAAGCATCTATCGTTGAAGACAAACCTTCTGAGTTGACACCAGATGAAAGTCAACAGGTCGAGACGGCAGTCAACCCAGTTTTGTCTTCAGAAGGTCCATCTTCAAATGATACAGTCACCAAGGAGAATGAGAACAACACTGTTCAAATTCTCTTCGTAAACACAGACTCCGATGAACATGAGGGAAACCTACCTGTTCCTTTACCACAGGAGGGAAGCTTGTTGGAGACATATCCGGTCATTTATTCGGTCCCACCTCCAAGCAAGCTAGTCATTTCCTTCGACTAGAATCTACCAGGCAGACCCCATCTACCGTCTAATGTACCATTCCGAATTATTGTACAAGCTCACAGGATGGTCATGGTCGGTACCATCATAGATGAAGGGGCTTCTGTGAGTATCCTTTCCTCAACTGCTTGGAAAGTGCTTGGTTTGCCATCGCTTCTGCCTGAGATGTGAAACCTGATAGGCTTCAACAAAGGAACCAGTCGACCGTTAGGGATCCTTCCAAGTTTGCCTATAACTTTGAGAAGGAGAACCGTCTACCTGAATGTAATGGTAGTCCAAGGACTTTTAGTTTACAATCTAGTCCTTGGGTGTGACTACATTTATAGCCTAGGAGCCATTGTCTCCTCACACTTTCGAGTGATGTGTTTTTCATATGAAGGCAGAGTGGTCCAGCTCGTAGACCAGCTTTCATTTCCCGGCTCACACATAGCTAATAGTCAAATGCCATCCCTAACTTGTCTCTTTGCACAAGGAATGTCTCATCAATCTCCAGTCGTCTACCTGATGAGCGCGAGTGATTCAGTGATTGTGACTGAAACCCAGGGGGCATGCGCCCTGGTCTGCTTCGGCAGGAAAACTTCAGGTATAGGGTAGGTTTCTGCGGAGGATATATGACTACTCTAACACACCCATCCGTTTAGGAAAATGGGATTAGACTGGAAAAAGATACCTCCATCAGAAGGTATGCCTTTCCTGACAGAGCAAGTGTTTTGTCTGCAAATTGAAGGGTAACCCAAAGGTATGCCTTTCCTGACAGAGCAAGTGTTTTTTCTGCAAATTGAAGGGTAACCCAAAGGTATGCCTTTCCTGACAAAGCAAGTGTTTTGTCTACAAATTGAAGGGTAACCTGGAAACTCTATTTCGCCATACCTAGGGGCATGCAAACGTTTTTGCATGAAAGTGAAAAGAAACCATTTATTTTCTTAGTTTGTAGGTTCTTAGCCCTTTAAACTTGTAGGATTGGTCTTTCTTAGCTTACATAAAGAAAGGGTGCGGAGTAAATTTTTGAATGGTGCAAGCTCCCTAAAAATTGAACCTATCGATGAGACATCCTTATTATACGACTGGCACAAGCAGTTTTACGCAAAGTTCAAGCTCGTTAAAAATTAAACCTAGCAATGATCATATGTTCCACTAGAGTTTAAGCTCATTAAAAAATGAACCCACCTGTGGTAAATAACCATTGTGAACGCATTGTCATAAGCTTTTGAGCCTTGGTCATGTTCTTACCATCACCTCCACTCTGTTCTAGCCAATCATATGCCTCCATTTGATTGTTTACCCCTTTTCAGGAATAGTTGCGACGAGTGATTCTGTTAGCCATATTATTTACATTGCCATAATTGAAAAGTTCCAAACCTTACCTGGAACCATCTGCTACCCGAAAATATCACTTGTTCCTCCAAAAACAAGTCTCCTTTAAGCTCCTTTCATCTGACTCGTAAAATATGAAAATATTGCCGAGCAATTGGCCTCTCCAGCTCGTCAAAATGATAAGAAGTGCTATCCCTCCTCTAGATTTTAATCTTTTTGGACCTGAGGGATTATTGCACAAAAAGATCGAGTGCTTGTCTTGTTCGGCTCATTAAAACTATCAAAAATTCATCCCTTTCGTATTATTTTATACTTTTTTAGACTTAAGGGATTATATGATGAAAAAGGATTGCTGGAGTTTTCTTCCATCCCTTTTCAGACTCTCTAAAATTGAAAAAGGACTGAGTTATATTTGTTGTTAAACTTGTTAAAACCAATAGCGACAAACTTTTCCATGCAGACAAAAATGAGTTTCACTGTCGCTAGGCTCGTTAAAACATAGCGACGGGTTTACCCGAAGGGAAAATTATAGAACAAGCATATGTTATCCTCCTCAATCTTGACAAAAATAAAGAGGTACTAGTAAGCAATGATTGGGGAAAAATTGGGAAGAAAACTTGAAGAAACTTTAATGGTAGAAAGTTGCTCTTGAACATGACACTTTCACTCCATCACCATGATTGAGTCAGGTTCAGTTATTCCATTCATCGGTCATATTACCATTGGTCCGCCATACGATCCATTTTTGGGGTTAATGCTACCAATCCATTTCAGTGTCGCCGATATGTTCAAGAGAAGTCACTCAGAGAATTCACCAACCTAGTTTGTGTCTCATCCACTGCAATACCTTCACCCTTCATTGTTTCATGACCGCCACCCTGAATCCTGTATCATCAGATCGTTTTCACCTCCACAAAATCATTTGCTCCGTTTCATATCGTAGATGTGGGATTCATTAATGCCCTCCTATGATGGGTCACTTCTTGTCGACATCAGCTCATTATCCAAGAAGTCGACCTAGGAACAACCCTTTCAGTACTTTGAAGCTTGCATGCCTCAATGGCAAGTTTCTCACTTCTAGCAACAGGTTTACATCAATGACCTTTGACCGAAAGATTTTGCGTGGTGTTCAACATCAAGTCCCATTTTCACACCACGTGAATTGTATTGTCGTACCTTGAGGATCATCATCATTATCATTGATTCCTCTCGCGCCTGTTAACAACTTACATCATTGGCTGGTAATCAGGCGATGTGTTTCCATGTTCGACTCCATAAAATATTTTCACATGGATCGACTTGTACTTCGTGTGAATATTGAACGAGTTTGAAGACCTCGGATCTAGTCTCATCCATCTAGGCTGTGATATATTTAGGAAAATAAAGACATCAAATGTACATCATTGCTGCACAAATAATCATCCAAGCCAAAGGATGGTGGTTCTACCAGAATCATCAGTCTGCCACACAGACGGTTGTCTGTCCTATGTACATGAGAATGAATTTATAAAGCTGAGCATGGGAATTCCCGCCTCAGCTAGATCATGAAAATATTATGAAGATAA
>APFE031429337.1:61852-84815 GCA_000404065.3 Pinus taeda | reverse complement strand
TTGAGTTTTCCTCCACATTCTTGTATGTCTGAGTTGATATATGCATTTATGTGGTCAATATATATCTAGTCCTATATTGTTTATGATTGTAGATCTCTGTGCTTTGATGGTATTATGTTGCTTTGACTCTACAGGTGTTCTTTGAAGCGGGACAAGTGAGGAAGGAGCGGTAAAGATCTGTCAAAGGGGAGAGGAAACAAGCAAGGATCCAAGTGAAAGACTGAGATTGGTACTCTCTGCTTCTCTCTCATCTACTTCTCATAAAGGAAAACACAAGTAACTTTAGTTTGTTTGTTTCTAAGAGAGCTACCTGTCTCAGTGGGACTAGTAGCTCTGAATGGACACTAGATTTCCCGATAACACCACTAACCTCTAATTTCCACTCAATTTATTTATAGATGAAACTCACATTTAAGCTAGGAGTCAAGTTAAGTCTGTGTAGATACTTAAGTTGTTGTCCCTACCCAACTTAATTGGTAGGATCAAAATCTAAAAAAGTGACCTTTGCTTGTAGCAGTGTGGCTGGATGCATGCCAAAGAACAATAATGGGCATGCCAATCATCCTATATGGATGGCAAACAAGGATCCTGTAAAAGAACTGTGGAAATCATTTCAAGACCATCATCTTTAGATGTCCTCTCATGATCTTCATAATGGGATGATGGCCACCTTTGCCTTACAGCTCTTAGTTGGCACATCATTGGTAGCAACCTAAATATCCTTGTTACAAATGCAACAATTTCTATTGTTAGGTCTATAAAGAACCAGTCATACCTAGGGCTAATGTAGGTGATGCGGGTCTAAATTTCAAAGGTTTATCTATGGTTGGGCAATCAAAATCTCCCCAGAGAGTTATATGAGCAATACACAATCTTCCACATCAACAGGAACAAAATTTACCTCAAATATGGTCATATAGAAATGTTGGAAGGTATATACCTGACTTGCATCCAAATTCTCCACATTCTAGTAGACTACTTTCAGGCGAAATTACAGTTTATGTGAACTTTTCAATGTTAAAAGTAGCATTTACCTAATTTAGAAATGCAAAGAACCACATAAGTGAAAGCATTTTTAGCGTATAAGCTCATATAATTGTAATATTTACATCATAATAAATCTACATAGTGGTACTTGTCCCACTAATTTGCCAGAAAATGACTCAATCAGGTTTAAATCATAGGGGAAAAAGACTATAAGGCCTTCTCATTCCCACATAATGTATAAAACCATAATACAATGGTTATTGGCTCTAAATCTCATGCATAAAAGAAATTATGGCTTCCTTATATGTGACAAAGACATAGATACATTGGGAAACAATGATCATCTGCTCCATCCAAAACTTTTCAAAGAAAGCCCTCTTTTCTTGGAGGACGTTGTGGTATCATCATTGGAATTCAAGTCTAAATCCTCTATCATTTTGGTGAATTTTTTATATCCCTTGGAACATGTTTTATATTGATTCATGTAAAATATGGATGCCTCATACATTTGAATATTTTATTGCAGAGATAAAACACTAGAAAATGCTAATGTTCTTATTATGGGTGGATCAACAAGCACTCCATTTATTTCACTATTTTCCTTTTTTGTCTGATAAATGATTGTCATTTTCGTATGCTTGTACTATGTCACTAGTAGCCCTCTTATGAAATAAAATTGAAGAATCCTTGGTCCTAGAGGAAGGTGAAGAAATATGTTCTTCTCCTATAAGTTCTTTCTGCCTTATATCTTCTCTAATTTCATTCTACCAAAACTGTAGTTTGTTATCATAAGAAAACCTTGGGAATTTTCTACCTCCAACTTGCAAATTCGCTGTAGAACTCTTCTAAGAACTCTCATTTGAAGTGACACAACTATATGCAAAAAAAAATTGCAACCTAGGATTTCTAATGAGAAATCTGAGATTCTAGAAATATATCAGGGATTTCAGACATCATGGAGAAGGTCAAAGGAAAATGTAGAGTTAAAACATTCACTTTTCACTTTTAAGGCCAACTCAAAAAGTTTTGCACGAGTAGCTTCCAATCCAATTGACCCCACATTGTAATATTTAAGAGTTTCACTTTCTTTTTCTAGAATTGACTACAAGTACTTTCCTTGTGCTTCTATATGAAATTGAAAGTGTCTTTGAACTTGCTAAAAACACAGGCTCAAAATCAATGTGATTTTTTCTAAGTTTAGATTTCGCAACAATATTAGTAGAGTCATGTACAAAGAATGGAAGCCAAAAAAATGGAAATATAGTGATCCGAACTTAAACAGGAACACAACAAATTACAGATATAACCATAAGTACAGAGATGTAGCAGAAATAACACTTCCTTTCATTAATACCAAATACTAAAATATGCTTATAAACAGAATTTGGTAGCTTATCTCTGAGAAGAGATGTGGTGGCTACATGCCTTTGAACTATGCTAAAATGAGGCTCAAGGGCCTATATATTATTGAAAAGGGAAAACCCTAAACAACCAAAAACCTAACCCCATGTTGGCTTAAGGGGGCCTGACCCAGGTTCAGAGTTGTATGTGCCAACTAACAAAACCCTAATTCTTGGCCGTTTCAGCAACAACCAGCATATCGTAGGCTGCAATGTCACCCGAAGCAGTATTGGGGATGTTAGAACTAGGTTTATGCATCCAGGGACATGTGATAAGTGGTTCTCAAGCTTTGATTGTTCAAAACTTCCTTCGTGCAGATCGATATCCTTCTAGGGCTCCTTACTGTAACTAGGGTAAAATGGCTTCTAAACCTTCGCGAAGGTCTATGATCAGTCTTGGTGGACCTTAAGCAACCAATTTATCCACTTTCGTGCATCAATAAACTACCCTAGATCTAACTTTGCGTAGATCTATTCATTTTATCAGAAAACAAAGCAGAATCAACCCTTAACTTCGTGAACACAGATAATTACTTAAAGCATGCATAAATAAGATAGATTCAACTTTTTTGTGCAACATTCACACATTATTTCATGATAACATATCATTGGGCGACAGAATATAACATAAACATAATCAACATAAATGCTTAGATTGCACAATAATTCTTCAAAATCAGTCTTTATTGATCTTCAGTGTTTAGATTACAGACTCTTTCACCCTATGCACTCGACTGCAGGGGTCTGCGCACTCAGCTACAGACTTACCAAGGCCTTCTATACACTCAGCTTTAGGATCCTTCCCCTTCTCGCCTAAGTACAAGAAGAAGATCCTTCATGTCTTAGCACTCGCCCAGAAAAACAACAACCATTCAAAGTTCACAATTCTTCATTCTAAGCTATCAATAGACTCATTATGACTCAACTGTTTATAAATACCTTCCATACAATACCATGGTCTGTGGACCATGGGAGAATCTTAAAAACGACCCAAATCCTCAAGGGGCTAAGACCACTTTGACTCCTATCTAGTGTGTGCTCCACATCCACATTTCGCGGATACTTTACATTATTTACAAAAAAAAATACAAAAATTGGGTTAACTAACCCCAAAACTAACCCTAGGGACCTTATCCCAATAGGCCCCCAACACAAAGGTCGTGACTCATCATCGAGTCACTTAGCTGGCGCCTCAATCTTGTTGCATAGTCCATCAAGCTCGACCTATAACACTACAACTTCAACAGTTCTCTGCACCGCAACCTGTTGCACTTCTTCAACCAATTTTTCTATTGTCAGGCCCTCCACTGCTAAGCACATGGTCCTCTGAGTCTGTTGTAGCACCTTTAGCTTTTCCTAAAGTAACAATGTAATCTGACAAGCTTCCTCTATCCATGGCTATAGTATGGCCTTAAGAAGGGTCTCTCTCCTTTGCAACTCTTCCGCTTGTGCTTCCAACTACTTTCCTT
The DNA here is from genome assembly GCA_000404065.3 of Pinus taeda. NCBI lineage: Eukaryota > Viridiplantae > Streptophyta > Pinopsida > Pinales > Pinaceae > Pinus > Pinus taeda. Next base: position 80,959 of record APFE031429337.1, on the reverse strand, counting down.
CCTGTAACTTTGCGAGGCATTGCGCTAGCACTAAAGTGCACACAGTCACTCGAACCTCATCATACTTCTGCTGCATCTCTCGGACATCGGTGTTCTGTTTCTGCAAGTTCAGGTCCTCCTACAAATTTGTCCATAATTCGATTGCTTGGTCAAACATTGATGTGCAGTCAGTGACTGCGGAATCCAATGAGTTCATGTGCTCCTTAATTGCTACTCTGAGTTTCTCTCGTACCTCTGGCAGAGTCGTTGGCTGCAACTTCAACTACAAATCCACTATCTTCAAATGGAAATCAAAAGTCACCCTGTCGACTTCCTCCTTTGATGCACGTATTGCAACAACCAATTTCCTTACTTTTGCTGAAGCTTCGGCATCCTTAAGGATGTTCAGTTCTAGTACTAGTTTACAGGCCTGTTCTATCATTGTCTCCACGCTCTGATGCCATGTCTGCAACTCCTCCTTGTCCTTTAGCGCCTAAGTTTTCTCTGCGAACATCTGTTCATTGTTGACCTTAAACTCACTTATGACGTGAGGGTGCGCTTCTCTCTGATCCTCAACTCATCGGAAACCCCTGATGCAGCGCATGGAGGGTTTGGAGTAGCAATGCGGCCAAATTCAGTCCCATTTCTTTCATTGTGCTGATCGCAGTGCAATCCTCATATGACTCGACGTGAATGGACCCTTCTGGAAATGGTATGACTCTGAGGTCCAGAGTCCATTCTAGCTCCACCACTGTTCCACTTCCCTGTGTCAGGCTCACTTGTACCCTGCTCGCTTGCCCGACGCTCGCTTAAATCCTACTAGCTTGGATGTACAGCTCACGCAGATCTTTTTGGACACTCCCTAACGTCTACATATACTGTTGCTCAAATTGTAGCAACACCTCAATCGTCATTTCTCTAATCTTGTCACCGATCTCATCGAGATCGCCTTCTATTAGCACCATTAGGTTGATGTGTGTCTGCTTATCAGAATTATGTTTCTTCCTTTGTCCACCCGTCTGCTCCTACCCTTGCCTCTTCAGGGTGAAAGGAGTGCTCTTCTCCTCACCACCGCCTCCTCCCTGTTCTGATAGCTCTTGCTCATTTGTGTGTTGTGAAGATGAATTTTCATCTTCTTATCAACTTTCTCTTTAGCATCACGCTCTTTGTTTGCCCTCTCTTTCTTCGCAACTACCTTAGCAACAACGTCCTTCTTCTTCTGCTCAGCAAGAGCTGACGCGGTCTTCTGAGCAGCTTCCTTACGCTTTTGCACAACAACGCTCTCTACACCTTTGCTTGTTCCCACATCAAGCCCTATGGGTTCACGCCTCTTTGCTGGCCAATACGACACGATCTCCTACACGTTCATATTAGATACCAAATAGGGCAACTTGTGCCATGTGTGCTTTGGGTCCTTCCATGCTCTGATTGACACATTGTGGAAATTAGCCTTGAACTCCGCGTAGGCATTCAGTTTCATGAACAAGATTGGGGACAACCTTAGCCTCTGACTAATAACCATATGGAGGTCCATCTCCTTGAGAACCCAAAAAATTTTGGACTCTTTGATCCTTGCCAGATCATTTATTGACCACAACGAAGCGAACCTCACTGCGTCGGGTAAATCTTCCTTCTATAGGGGAAATTGACTGTCCTTCGAAAATCTCCAAGCTACAAGTGCAATATATAATAAAAGCCAAGCATAATGAAACAAATTTCTTTCCTCGTGTGCTTCTCGGCAGTTTACGAGGAACTCCTTGCATAGATACTTAGCCCAATTGTATTGGATGCCCTTCATGCATTGTTCTTCTAGTGATAGTACTGGCGTCGGAACTTGGTCCGCGCATCACTTGCTCATAATTTTGCTCGCAAGAATCTGGGTAGCGAATTTCACCGCCTGGTCCTGAATAGAGTGGATAGAATATCTACATGACTTCTTAACAAGCCCACAGTCTGCCTTCATCTTGTCTGTTAATTCCTTTCCCCACTTTTCCCTCCAAACTCCTTGGCAGGGTCCACTCCTTTGTAAGGCAACTTCGTTATTCGATGGATTAACATATTTGTAATCTAGATGGGCTCCCCAAGCCATAGACACCCATCGTGCACTAACAGAAGGAGCTGGCGCACACACACCGTGTTGATAGTTTATTGATGATAATGCAACACACAAAGCATGTGCAGCAACCCAGCCTGCTCAATACCTCTAACCCACTTCATGGGCTCTAATCATGTAACCCCGGTCTCCTCATAGTATATTTTGGTCATAAACTTGTTGGTTGCCAAAGGTGGGAACCTCTCGTGGTCTGCGAGGTCCCAATCCTTCATTTTCAGCACAGGAATTCGCGCTAATGATGTGTCTTCAAATCCCACTTGTTCAGGAAACAGGGGATTTGAAACTGAGAATTTCCCAGAATCGGGATCTTTGGTAACCTTGGTATTTCCCTTCCGCGGAGGGATATACTCAAGGAGCCATGAGATAGGCTCTACCTCTTTGGTGTCTAGTTCCTCTATGCCTTGGTATTACTCCTCCTCCAAATAAACCACTTTCTCCAGTTGTTTGTCTCTTTTCTCCTTTTGTCACACCTCCAGATTCTTCCTTGGTGACATTCTCACTAGCATCGGCTTCTTCTGCTTCTCCTTTGTGGCTGGTTGCTTCTCTTTTGCGGAGGGTTGCTTTGGCCTCGACGACCTCGGTGCAGTAGGCACAGGGGTTGAAGCTTCCATACTTGAACTCTCAGGGCTCGACGCATCAAACACAACAACTTCTAAACTTAGGGCTTCTGTGGGATTTGTGGAAGTCATTCACTGGAGAACAAGTCTCTGGTTAATTTCAGGCAACGTTGCAAATATTGGACTATGTTGATGGTGTTGGACCCACCAACATTTAGGGGATCACCCTGGTATGAAGTCTCGACTAGACCTCACACCATTTGGTGTGGGATTCCCATTTGGTATGATGGCCATGTTGCCATTATCTTAAGGATTTGCCTCAACTCTTGCTTGTTAGCATAGGAGAGTGGTTCACTTTGTCTTCAAGAAGTGAGGTTCGCGTGTCTGGTTAGTGTAAGTGTACTTGTGTCAATGGTTGTTTCACTATGAGGGGAAGAAGGTGAAGGTGAGTTCCAGGTTGAAAGGGATCAATCCCAACTTGGTTAGGAACACACAACACAAAGGACATACACAACTTCCAGCAGAGCAATCCACTCGAATGCGGAATTCACAACATACAAGGTAAGATAACACATACAACACTCACGGATCAGTCCGAACGAGTGCATCCGTTGTTATAGCAAGGTTCATGTGAAAGGTTTGTTTGATGTCCGACTGAGCAGTCGACATGGACGGGGCAACATTAGCAGCATATACAACACATTTCCATTAATAGATTATGCATTACAATAAATGAATCAGTTCAGATGTAGAACACAAGTTAAAACAACATGCATTACAAGTGTTAAAGATCAATCTTACAACAAATACAATACATGTGTGAAAGCGTGCTGCCTTGTTGACAGGCTTCTAAATTAAGCAAAAGTTCCAAGACACATCGTTACACCATACATCACTAACTTGGTCAACAGGGCAATGGAGCCACTACTTACTCCTCAAAGAAAAGATTACAGACTCTCTTGGCTATGTGAGAGAGCGTGAGGTGAAAAGTCCTTTCATGTACAAATGAGGGGGGTAATTATAGCCAAGGGTGAAACTGACCCTTTTGGTTGTTCGACTACCCTCATGACCATTCGACTTCCATGAAATTTTGACTTACATGACTCTATGTTCAACAAGTGGGTCTCTTGGACTTCTACGGTACATCACATTGGTTGAAAACAAGCCCATAGCAGAGAAGTGGGCAACATAACTCATGAATTGACTCGACATGACTTGACATGACAATGTTGGTACATTCGTGCTACTGCTAGAGTGCATGTCGAGCTACAGTGTTGTTGAGTGATGGATGTCTTCATGGTGTATCATAGCTTCACCTTTGCATGGCGAAGTGTGTGGATTCTTCCATGGTCCTTGGTTCACTTGATGAAGCTTTAGCATGTTGTTCCTTGCTTTCATGATGGAAGGCTTGACACGCTCACTTATTCACAAAGGTGCATGCTCATCGTGTTTGTCTACTTCACATGCTTCGTTCATTCGTCCATTGGTGAAATTGTCCATCTGCATGTGCTCCCTTCATTCATCCTATTTGTCATCTTGACATTTTTGTTGGTGTACCTGTACCTGTAGTCGCTCATGACGAGATGACATCAAATCTAAAACCTCCTAATCTACCATGACATATGATCATTCAAATGCAAGTGACTGGTAGAGGCAGCAGGGTTGTGATGTGGGATGATGGCTTTGGGCAACTGCTAATGAAAACTATGCAAGAGTCACTTAGAGATGGAGACACACAATCTGAGTCAATAGTGACTGTATGCAAGGTCTGGCTCGGTTGGGAGGAAAAATTGCGCAAATTTTGGGAGGGACAGTTTGGGTTGTAGGAGGGAAAGGCAGGCATGCTCTGCGCATTTTCCAGAACGAATAATCAGCAGGGGTTGGACAATAAGATTTGCACAATTTTCCAAAGGAACAGGCTAGGCTGCATGAAGGGTTAGTAGGCAGGGATTGTGCAGTTTTTCTGGGGAAATGCCCGAGAGACTGGCAGCTAGAACTGTGCAATTCCCAGAGGGAACTGCTAGTTGGCTGTTGGTTCACTGGCAGACAAAACTGTGCAATTCCTAGAGGGAATTGCCAGTTGGCTGCTGGGGTCACTTGCAGCCAAAACTACGCAATTCCTAAAGGGAACTAGCAATTGGTTGCTCAATCAGTGGTAGCATAAACTGTGCAATTCCTAGAGGGAACATGCAGTCTACTGTTGGCTGGGAAAACTGCATTAAGGCTTGGGGGCTGCCTTCTGATCATCTCTGTTGTGCAATTTCTGAGCTGAGTTGACTGATGGGTAGCGAAATACCTTCTCATGAGCACTGCGCAATTTCTGAGATGAACAGTCGGTCCACTGTCTGGATGACTGACTGGAAAAGTTGTGCAATTTTCTGAAGGAGATAGGGATGGGCATTTGGTATTTGTCGGTCCTATCTATGTAATTTCCTCATTCAGTTGAATGGGTGAGGTCAATGGCCTTTTTGTAAATTTTTAGGGGAGTCAATCCCGGGGTGACTGCAGGGTTTGACTGTCCTGGTGGCCAGCGTGAGAGTTGATTGAGTTGTTTGCGGGGAGTGCAACTTGAAAGGACTAGCTTGGTGCTTCTGTGTTGTTCTGGTTGACAGTTGAATGAGTTGAAAGTAGCGTGATGGTCTGGTTGTCAGTGAGGAGTCTGGTTGTCAGAAATTTAACAAAAATGACTAACTGTGTGAATAATTGAAAGATGCATAGGTGATCATACGAACACACACTCGCATGACTTGACGACGAAACCACCAAACCATCCAGATACACATGTTCAACATCATTGACCAATGGTGCAAGCGACACTCATTCATGATCGAGACGATGTTTGTGAGACAGTGAATGTGACTCCGTGTGTGAGTGCGACAGATGCTTTCATGGCGAACACAACAGACACATATGAAGCAAAGACTTTGAGCATAACTAGAACACGCTCACAAGCATGACTTGGATATCTGCATGTAGAGACTTGGATATTTGCATGCAGAGAGTTAGATGCAATGAACAAGCAAGGAGAATTTAAAGACTCACATGAGCTCACAGAGTGAACCAAGTATGTGCAATCATCAAGTGAAACTCTTCAGGGGAGGCTCCAAAATTGGTGTAGGCCAAAATTTTGGAGCATGGTTGTAGCCACTACAACACTTGGCAACACACTAGTAGAACTCCAACTTCTTTGTTTTGGTTCATTGCTAGCTGTTGTGGAGGTAAATCCCCTCTGCGAACAGAGGCGATCCCTACTAGCGCAAATGGGGTCTAGCAACAATCAAACAACGCTAACACGTAAGTTCCTAATTGAAAATAAAAGACTGATGATGAGGGCCTACCTGGATTCCAACGCTAGTACTTGTAGAAGAGTCGATGCTCCTATTCCTTTGCTCCGGCCGGTCACAATCCCCATGATCCTCGTGAACGGACACCTGCACACGCAAAGAACGATGCAAATACAAGCATAAAATCCGAGAGATGCAACTATATATCAGTCAGAAAGGATATAACTCAATCATCATTTCAAAGACAATAAGAGTGGAACCATAATGATAGTCGTCCATTATTGATAAACAAAGAAGAATACAACCATATTCTGACGTCAAATCCTCCTTTGGCTGGGTGATCAGCAGCACATGCCTTGCAAAGCTTGTTGGGAAAGGGGAACAAGCCTCTCTCTCCTTGGTTACTTGGACAAGAATCTCCTCACTTTAGATCTAGCCTTATGGGAATTAAGAAGGCTTCTTGCAGCATGAACTTAGCAATTCTCAGACTTTGGGACTTAGAATTTGGAACTAGCTTGTCAAAGGAAAAAGGACAAGATTTTATAGATAGAGGGGAAGGAGTTAGGATTTCCACAATATTCATGGGGTTGGCTTTATCACTAAGAAGCTTCCATGAGAAGGTGGCAAACAACTTCCCTTCTATGGAGATTCGAAGCCAAACTGAACAAACTCAAGATGGAATCAGTTCATGAATAGGTTAGGAAGAACCTTCGTAAGTTTGTTTGTTAAAAACTTTACCCAACTGGGCTGGCGCGCCCTCTTTGGAGGATTTCCCCCATTGGCGCAAGTGATACATAATGAAACTGCGCCAATGGAAGAAGGGCTATTTTTATGGTTATTTTGCAAAAGGTATCTTCAGGGCATATGAAGTTCATGTTTAGGGGAATACAAGGCAAGTGTTTCCAGGTCATGTCACTTCTCACAGGTCCCGAAACGAGTCCTCCAAGGTGCGGGAGAAGGGGTAACAGGGACGGTGACAAATTACTGTGTAATAGATGCCCCCTAAAGCATGAGGCCCGAGAGAGAGAGGGGTGAAATTCTTTACAAGAACATGGCCAATTGAAAACACTGCCGCCGGAGAACCTACATGAAGAAGTATAATTGATATCTCAAGTACATGATGTGTGTGGTATGGGCGTAGCCATTCATAACAGAGTACATAAAAATCTGGATCCAAGGTATGGACGCAACCATCCAGTAAGGATCGATAAACAGACTCATGCATGGTCGCAACCATATAGTGAATGAGTCATGTAATGATCACAATAATCCACAAAATTGCATCTTGGATCTCAACAGACAAAATCCAGGGTCTTGCGCTCCATCTCGACCCGAACAAAGTACAAGTTCAAGCATGCGAATATGGGAGTCGAAGTCGAACATGCAAGAACATCTTCTGATTACCAGTCAATGATGGAAACTGTTAACAGACGCAAGAGGTACCACCAATAATGACAATGGTCCTCAAGGTACTATAGGTACAATCTACGGCGTGCGAATCAATGAGCCAGCATTGAATGCCCGTAGAATCATTCGATCGGAGGCGAATGATGAAAATCTCGCGTCAAACACAAAGAACCTGCCATTGAGTCATGCAGGCTCCAAGGCACCTAAAGGGAGTCTCTAAGTCAACTTCCTGGATAATGAGCTGAAGTCGACAGGAAGTGACCTTAATCGAAGGTGGGCCATAATGTTTCCCACATGATCGACATGATACAGAGAAGGATAAGATGTTTGTGAATCAGGATTATTTGAGGTATGAGAGGGAGGTTGAGTATCCTGCAGAGGTCAACTTCTCTTGAACATATTGGTGGCATGACAGTGGACTTGGTAGTATTTGACATCAAATGATCAGAGGTCATGGTGATAGGGCAACGAGCAGATGAGAGGTCAAACATGATAACCCAAACCCACGGAGGCAAGTGTAAAAACAAGATGAGATGTCCCCACTCAGACACGAATGCAGACAAGTGCCATGTTCAAGAGCGACATACTGCCGACACGACAATAATTGTGGTTCCATTTTCCCCACCATTTTTGGCGAGTACGCCAGTTATTTTTTGATGACAAGCTTTACGAGGAGCTTGAAAGGCGTCATTTCGACGGAATCCGATGTCATTAAGTTTTAACGAGTCTGACAAAGGAAGAACTCGACATCTTTTCATGCTTAGAGAGTTTGAAAAAATAGCAGAAAAGGAAACTCTATGGGTGTCCTTTTTCGTAAAGTTGTGTCTCTCGAGCCCGAAAAAGTATAAACAATGCTCGAAAGAACCGCCCAATCATTACGACCGAGGAGTACTTTTCATGAGTAGTGATTTAGACCTGAAAAAGTAAAAAAGCGATCGAAACCACGTTGCTTCGTAACCATTAACGAACCTGAAATGACAAGGGTCCGACGATCTTTTTCATCTTTACACGGTCGGAAAAGGGTTTAAAGACAACCACCTCTCATTTACGTTTAACGAGTCGAGAGGAATAACTTGACGTTCTTTTTGCGTTTAAACGGTCATAAAAGAGCTAAAAGCAGACCTCCATTTTTATTCTCTTTAACGAGTCAAAAATGATAAAATACTCGACAATCTTTTCATGTTTTGCGAGTCAAAAAAGAGCTTAAAGGTGACTCGTCCTAGAGGAATGAGTGGTATAAAGGGTAGCAACTGGTTCCGACAATGGTGGAACTGCTCAAAACATGTAATGGTCAAGAGGCTAGCTAACAAAACCACTCATTGTTGCGGTTCCTTAGGAAAGGAAAAACAACCAAGTGAAAGCATATGATTGGCCAAAGGGATGGTGGCAATGGAATGAAACAACTAAGGCTCATCTAGCAGAATTTAGCAGATAAAGACAACTATCACGAGATGTAAAATGGGTATGGGTTCATTTTTACACAAGCTTGAACCATGGAGAACTCTGCTTGGATTCGGTTTCATTTTTACACAAGCTTGAAACGAAAAAATATGCTTGTTATAAGTTCGCATGCCCCCAGCATAATGACACAAAACGAGGTACATGCCCCCCAAGCTTCATTGCATTCAACAAAGTGGATGGAATGAAGGTTCACTTGTGAGATCTTGGAAAGACTCGACTTGGATGTTACGAGATCTTAATCAAAAGACTCGATTTGGAAAGGGAGTTGTTTCATTTTTTAATGAGGTTGACACAGTAAAAGAACTATCCTTATAACCCTTGTTTCATTTTTTAACAAGCTTGACACAAGATCAGGAACTATGCTCGACGAGAACCAGTTTCATTTTTTAAGGAGCTTGACATAGGAAAGCGAACTATGCTCCACACGAACTTCATCATAATGAACAGGAAGTCGTAGCATCCAAGAGTGCCATTCCCGGTGGAAGGATAACGTCTTGGAAGTCAGGACCCAATACCCCCAAGACACTATGCACGAAGGCAACATCACTGGATACAGGCACGGGATAAGTAGCCACGTAGTTGACCTGCGGTGGGGTAGATACAACTGGTGGATAAAAACCAGGAGGGGATGACAACTGCACAGGAGGCACCGGGGGACTAAAGAACGATAATTGATCTATAGTCACGATTCTTCCGTCGTATGGAAAGAAAACCACACGGAAAAGTGAAGAGACAAGGGTCCCCATGGCATAAACATAGTCACGGCCAAGGAGAAGACTGAAATCTAAAGCGCCTTGGGTAACCAGTACGTCTATATAGATGGTTTTGCCTCCCAAAGTAATAGGGAACTTTGGAAGGATCCCTAATGGTTGACTGGTTCCTCTGTCAAACGCTAACAGATTCTGTGTGACTGGCACAAGCTATGGGCAACCCAAAGCTTGCCAAGTAGTAGAAGGCACAAGACTGACAGATGCACCCTCATCCAAGACAGTGCTAGGTACTTCCTTATCATAGGCATGTACTGTAATCTGGAAAGGCACATGGGATGGAAGGCGGAAAGCAGTCAGGTGACTCCAATCGAAGGAAACGACTGAACTACTTGGTGGGGGAATCGTATGATTGCCCCCGTGCTCCGACAAAGGACTCTCGGGATCAACTGGGATATGAGAGTTGTTTTTAGACTCAAGAGAATCTGACGAGACGAGAAGAACATGAGTCTGATTCTCTTCCGAAACAGAGTGGTCAACAGGCGGTTAACCCAAGTTGACACTCTCTCCGACCAATGGTTGGTCCCAAACAGGCTTAGCACAGCCAGGTTCAGAAAGAGGAGGATGGACAAGAGAAGTATCTAAATCAATCTCTTTGTCAACATGGAGAGGATCTGAAGAGAGCCTCTAGTAACCAACAGGGAGTTGGGGTGAAGAACCTGTAAGGCTTTCCAAAATAGCAGAAGCTTTATCCATGAGCGGACAAAGGTGAAGGAGATGGTTGCCTTCACATAGCCTACAGGGGAATCGAATCTTCCCTTTCTTCTTACCATTGCTAGTTGATAGGATAGCATCGCCATGAGCTTCAGAGGACTATGAGGGGCAGGCCGGATCATGAGACCATACTTCTAAGATCCTGGGAATGCCAGGACAATCACGAAGAAGATGGTCATCCTTGCACAATTTACAAGGAAACTTAACCTTCCGCGGAGGAGCAAAAGGAGTTTCGACCTGAGCTGTACTCGGGGCAACAGCTGCACTTTTAGCCTCTCACTTAGGCGACTTCTTCTTCTTCTTAGCCACCTGGTTACTTAAATCCAGACTTTCACCAGGCGAAGTAGAAGATGAAGACGTAGAAACAGGCGAAGAAGGGGAGAGGTCCACCTTGGAATCAACATGATGTTGTTCGGGTGGAGGAACTGATTGACCAGTAATTGAGACATTAGAGACCACAGAGGTTGAGAACAACCAAACAGGCAACCCAACAGTTAACCCAGGAAGGGAAAACGTTGCCATGTAAGGAGCACCAACATTCCCAAAAGGAGGAAAATGACCAGGATTCCCATCAGAGGGGATTCCTGGGTTGGTGAACTCTAGAAACGTTGCCATCAAAAAACTGAAAATCGCACACAGGGCTAAAAAAAGGGTCACAACACACAATCGAACGGTTAACAAACAAAATCTAACAGGGCGTGTGATCGCGGGTGAATAAATTTTAAGACACAAGGACATAACTTGACCTTTTCATCTTTAAAGAGTCGAGAAAAGGACAAAAATATGATTCTAGTCGCCTTCGAATGTTTAATGAGCCCAAAGTGACAAATGCTCAAATGAGCCTTTTCTTTTAGGGAGTCCGAAAAGGATCAAAAGTGACTACTCTGGAGAACTAGGCAAAAGGTTTACCAGACAATCCGTAAAACTGTATATACACCTTGGAAATCGTATGAAAACCAAGGACTTTCCGTACGGCAGTCAATCTTCCCGAATGTTGTTTTTGGTGCATTACGGGTCGTAAGGCGGCAGACACGACTTCCTATGGATAAAGGATGATAACCTAGTGGGGTCTCCCCATATACTCGACTGTACGTGGGAGCACAAGTCTGTACTAGACCACAATTGAGTCACAAAAGGAGGAATCACCCAACCTTGAGTGGAAACAAAAGTGACTAGGTTTAACGACGCCGGAGCACATCTCTAGCCTAGACCTCTAAAAAATGTGCGTTATGTTCCAATGCATTGTTAGATTCATTCAGTTTATTTTAAACTTTATCTTGTATTAGGTTTCTGTTTTCAGGCCTTACCGTATGTAATCTCTCAAAATTCCCTAAATGCAAACTATATGCCAAAATATGTCATTTCATTTGATGAATGCTAGTTACGAGAGGGTTTGAGAGCTTTCACACAAACAAAATGATCACAAAACAACAAAGAACTTCCCTAATGCAGCTAATGGAAATTAACAAACTTTTCTTTAAGATCACTAATCACTAATCAAAACGAAAAGCTCCTAATTCTCATTAACTAATAGAAAGCAAAAGAGATTTCTTCTTTTTGTCGATGGCAAAATGCACTAAAAAACTTTGAGAAATGATAACAAACAAATTCTATTCAATACAAGCACATTCAGTTCCCTAAATCACAAACCAAACCTCAAAAGAACGAGAAAAATCCCAAAGAGAACAATGAGCCGTGTAATCTAGGCTCAAAGTGAGACGAAGCGGAATTTGAGTGAAGACGAAGCAAGTCACCCAAATAACACAATAAAATGATTTACAACTACCAAACAAGTGCAAGGGAGTAACCAAAGAGTCGACTGGACCACTAGAAGATCAAAACACCTGAGGAAGGCTCGACACACAAGGCCACTAGATGCCATAGGGCTAGAAATGTGAAATCGATGGAAAAAAGCAAACACCCAAAGGTAACAATCAAAGCCAGTCAAATCACACTCCAACACACTCAAGTAGTCCAAAAAGGTACCCAGAACAAAAACCAAGCTCAGAGGGCTCACAGCCAAGCAAACTTCGAAAGTTTCCAGGCCTGGCGCGACTGTCAGGCTGCAACTAGCGCCTTTTAGGGATTGGCGCGGGTTGTTAATGTGCAACTAGCGCCAACTGGCACGACTGTAACACTATGAAAGAGCGCCAGCCGAGTTTGCTATGGAAAAATAAAAAACAAACGAGCCAAAGCTAAGTCAACAGTACCCAGGTACACCAAGGGGCAAGAAGCAACACAGGGACTCAACCCAGAAAGCTAATCAAGCAGGAGAAACCAAGAAACAACCAAGAAACAAGGCAAGTTCCAAGCCATTCAGTTCGTAAACCAAACCAGAGATGGACTGAAGTGGCGTTGATCTACTTTGCTAATGCGGAGCAATAGCATTTCGAAGGCTATATGGCCGTACTTCAGGCTCCGTCCAAAGTTTACAAATCAAACAAAAAGACAAAACAAACAACAAGACAAAAAGCCAACTCGCTAGCAGAGTCACCAAATTTTTGTGGAGGTGAATCCCCTCTGTGGATAGAGGCGATACCTACTAGCCCAAATGGGGTCTAGCAACAATCAAACAACGCTAACATGCATGTTCCTAATTGCAAATAAAAGACCGATGATGAGGGCCTACCTGGATTCCAATGCTAGTACTTGTAGAAGAATCGATGCTCCCGTTCCTTTTCTCCGACCGATCACAAACCCCACGATCCTCGTGAATGGACACCTGCACACGCAAAGAACGACGCAAATACAAGCATAAAATCCGATAGATGCAACTATATATCAGTCAGAAAGGATATAACTCAATCATCATTTCAAAGACAATAAGAGTGGAACCATAATGATAGTCGTCTATTATTGATAAACAAAGAAGAATACAACCATAGTTCTGATGTCAAATCCTCCTTTGGCTGGGTGATCAGCAGCACATGCCTTGCAAAGCTTGTTGGGAAAGGGGAATAAGCCTCTCTCTCCTTGGTTACTTGGACAAGAATCTCCTCACTTTAGATCTAGCCTTATGGGAATGAAGAAGGCTTCCTGCAGCATGAACTTAGCAATTCTTAGACTTTGGGACTTAGAATTTGGAACTAGATTGTCAAAAGCAAAAGGACAAGCTTTTATAGATAGAGGGGAAGGAGTTAGGATTTCCACAATATTCATGGGGTTGGCTTTATCACTAAGAAGCTTCCATGAGAAGGTGGCAAACAACTTCCCTTCTATGGAGATTCGAAGCCAAAGTGAACCAACTCAAGATGGAATCAGTTCATGAATAGGTTAGGAAGAACCTTCGTAAGTTTGTTTGTTAAAAAATTTACCCAACTGGGCTGGCGCGAGTGCGTCTCTGAGACAGAGCGCCAGCTGGTGCGCCCTCTTTGGAGGATTTCCCCCATTGGCGCGAGTGATACACAGTGAAACTGCGCCAATAAAAAAAGGGCTTATTTTATGGGTATTTTGCATAAGGTATCTTTAGGGCATATGAAGTTCATGCCTAGGGGAACACAAGGCAAGTGTTTCCAGGTCATGTCACTTCTCACAGGTCCCGGAACAAGTCCTCCAAGGTGCGGGAGAAGGGGTAACAGGGACGGTGACAAATTACTATGTAACACTAGCACAAGGCCTTGATCTTTCAGGAAGTATTGAATCATTGTGCAGGTTACTTCATTTTCCCCGCTTACCCCATGGACATACATGGTTCACCCTTTTCCAACTCAATCAAACACAACCAAAAGTTCAGCTTAGATCTTAGTGTTTCGAATCTGAGAAGGGTAGTTTAGTTCGTGAGTTGAAGATTTTCAGAGTATAAGTTTTCATCTCTGGTGTTGCTCTGCTACTAGCGAGCCTGGTCAATACCCCGGTGGAGTTGCATGCTTCACCTCTCTGCACCAGAAGCCTTTCTCTTCTTTTGCCTTTGTATTTTTTCAAGAGAACTGTGCATAGGCACTTATTTATTTTTGGGGCGAAAGAGGGATCCCGACTTATTGAGAGCAGAAGAGGTTGTTCCTTCAAAGAAGCATGTAAGACCTCTTATATAGGTTTTCTCGTTTAGATTTTCCCCTTCTCCGTTTCTACTAGTTGGATTAGCTTAAACACATAGAGCAAAAATTTGAGTACAGGCATGGGGCTTCCGAGTGTGGACACAGGTTCATGGTTGGACCAAAGGTTCCCTTACAGGCGATTCATATTTTCCATCAGGACTTCATCGACCAAAGGTTGTAACCAAGCACAAAGAAAATGGACACAAGACGAGCCAGGTGCTGCAGTGTCACAAGTCTCTTCAAATTTCGGCCACGTACTCTATTCAAAAGCTAGAACGTAGTAGTTGGCAACACTTATTTCAAAAAAAAAAAAAAAAAGTAATATATCAAACAAACAAAATGAACGTGAACAAAAATAGTAAGCAAAATCAAATAAAGCGAAAGCAAAGGTAATAAGCAAAATAAATCAAATGAAACAACAAACAACAAGCAGACTATGTACATGGCACATGCGCGACCCGACCTAATGAAACTAGTGTTTGAGGACTTGGCCATTGACAGGAAGATTATCAATCCTCTCATCAAGTGATTGAAAATGATATGTGTGTGAGCCAATTTTCTTGTGGACCAGTGTCGATCCACCAGGCTCCGCTACCGGAACCTGGTGGCATTCCAAAAGACCTTCAAGTGAAGGCAACACCATTGTTTCAAGTACTGTGTGCAACATGGGATCGGAGGATGGCACAGGGTAGTTCTTTTTACTCTGAAAAGGGTTCAAGTTTTTGAAGTCAATGCGTAAGTGGATCTTCCCATATTTCTTACATGAAGGATTTAAATTAGAAAACCAAGTATGATGATGAACTTTGCAAGTAACCCAAACACTTAAAATGTTAGTCAATCTTTTCGGAAAAAGGAGGACAAACAACATGTATGTGTTACCCGTTCTTTTCTGCAATGGCTGGTCTCCTCCTTTACCTAGAAATTCATGTTGGATTGCTTGCGTGCAATGGGTACTCAGGTCATCATCTACTCGTCCAGACCCATCTCGGTACTATTTGATAAAGTGGTCAACAATTGGTTGCTACTACAGTGTGTAACTTGTACCAAGATTGGCCATCTTCGGATCATGGTGGATTCCTAGGTTTCCATATTCATTCATATTGTTGGTCCTTCATGTGTTTAGTACGAGTGTTTCAACATCATAGTTTGTGACTTCGGACTTCAAAAAACTTGAAATCACACATGGTTCATTGTTTTGGATGACTGAGATACACTTAGTCCTTGAGCCATCATCTGTTCCTGATTTGTCAAGACTCATTTCCCACAACTTGTCTGTACATGGACCGTTTGGCGTGCTTGTACTACTGCTACTACCGTTGTTGCTACTACTGCTACCATCAGAAAAACAAACTGTACAAGTTTCATTATCATCAGTTGGGTGAGGAAGGAGTCCCAACTGCTTGTCTGAGTAGGCCATGTAGGATGACACTCCAATGCCTTTTCCAAGAGGCAATTTCCAAACATCAGTTTTGTGAAAGCCAATGGTTCATTCTTGTTGTTGAGCATAGTGGATAGTGATCCGAGAGGCGTGCTTACTCCCTTGCTGGTGGAAGTCACGCTGTCTGTTGTTGTTTGTCCCAATGCGCGCAACAGGATATCTCGCAGACTCTGGAATTTGGCTAGCTCGAACAAAATGATGTTCACTTGAGTTTTCTTCATGTCATTGACTATGTTGTAATCTAGAGGTGGTAGACTTACCAAGGTGTCCGAGGTGGAACAAATGTTCATGCTATCTAGTGGAGTGTTTTTCGACTTGCTGCCTATGGACGTAGTCGTTGCTATCTTCTTAGACTTGCCTTGTGTTTGTTGCTTTGAGGTAGCCATTGGTTTGGCCTTCTTTATCAACTATCTCACCTTCTCTTGCGTCTCCTCAAGTGTAGGGGGATCCCCTTTACTCCTAAGATGGTAATGATCATTTTTCTTTTGGGGTTGCTTCTTGGTGTTCGTCTTCGAGACTACTTGTGAGCACTGGTATGCATTCACCACATGCTCACTTGCTGCTTCATTAGGTGCAACCTCTTTGTTATCATTAGTGTCTTCCAGCTGCTCCTATATGTCGCCATCTGCCTTGAGTGTATGAGTAAAAATAGAGGTAACAACTCGCTTCCAATCTAAATAAGGGTTCTTTTGGTGAAATTATTCATGGAAGGAAAAAACTTAGGATCAACACATTGATCGAGTTGGAACATAGGATTTTGCGCAAATTTGGAACCAAGCTGGTTGTTTATTGATGAGCTGGTTGATGAACTGCTTGCCTGTCTCTATCTAGTCGAATGACTGCTCGCGAATGTGTTTGTCTTCCACTGCTTGACTTCGAACACTTCGATGGTCAAGTTCTTGACAAGGCGAGTGAGGGTCTCAATATCAGTTGCTTCCTTGTCTCTTCCCTTTCTCTCTATTGATTGGGGATTTCTGCTCGCATCCTTGGAGTCTTTCATTGATTCATCATCCTTGATGACTCCAATGGCACACAAGTCTTTCTCAATAGCAATAGCCTCTTCGCAGCTTTTTAAAAGTGTTGGCTTCACAACTTGCTTGACAAACTATGCAATGGTGGTTGGAAATGCAGATGTGTAATAGTCAACAATGATAGAGTCATTAGGTTTGGTGTCTGTTGCAAAATTGTTCAAAATACACATAAACCTCCAATTGAAATCATTCACTTTCTCTTTTCCCTCCATCCTGAGGCTTCCCAATTCTTTGAGTAGCATGGCTAGGGTCTTATCATTAGCAAACTTTTCAAGGAACATACATTTGAAAGAACCCCAGTTCTGTATGGAGTTGGGTGGAAGGCTATGATACCAAGCAGCTGTGCTACCATCCAAGGTACATGGAAACAATCTACATGCTATGTCATCATAACATACCTCAAGGGTCTGCAGCTGTAGGTAGAAGTTGTCTAAATGGTTTTTTTCCTTCACCACACTGTCAGGGTTGAACTTTATGCTCATTTTCTCTGCTCACTTTGACATCTTGTGCAAAATAGCTAGGAGAGCCAATGGTCCCTGAGTCATCCATTCAAGATTTGGGTTAGCCATCTCTTTGTTGTTGAGATTTTCTGTTTGGACAAAAATAGGAAAAAATCTCAGTTAATGACAACAATAGAATTCAGGTCCTAGATTAGCTCCAGGTTGTTGGGAGGGAGTTAATGCCTCCTATATTTGATGTGAGGGAGTTAATGAGCTGTTAGATTCTCCATGCTATATAACAGGCAACCATTCGGATGGTTTGTTAAGAGAGTGTGAGGATTTCTTGATGTAATCTCCAATTTGATTAATAAACTCCTTATGCCTATGTTTGGTGGATGTAGCCCAGATTGGTTGGGTGAACCACGTTAAAAATTGTCTCTTATGTGCTTGATTGTTCTGCTGTGTTAAGTTTATTTAAGCTTGCTGTGCACCTGTACCAACAATTGGTATCAGAGCAAGTTGGAGGTGCTGGTGCAGAGAGGATAGCCTGGATCGTTTGCTGGATCGTTTGCTGGCAGTGCGCGTGGAGCTGTTGGTTGCTAAGCGCTGTAATACCTGCGCGGTAATACCTGGAGCACGCATTGAGCATGCTGATACCTGAGCGATTCACCAGTTGCCATTTGCTGCGTGTTGAATTTGCTGGTGGAAGTTGATGGGTTATCGTGAAGCTGATCATTGCCAGTGTATACTAGCGATCGATTGGAGGGGTCCGTTGGTCCCAGCAGGAGCACGATGAATGGATGCTCCACTTACTGCTACCCCACTTCCAGCTACCGTTGTTTTTTTTTTTGCTGTGGGCGTCTTATGTTTTTTTTAAGCGGTCGTCTTAGCTTCTCTGTCAGGGCGATCCACTGTTCTAAGCCGAGAGTGGGGCTCAACTCATGTCAATTACAGTCCATTAAGAGCCTAATTGCTGCGTGGAAGCCTGAAAGAAGGTGCGGACTGTGCTGGTGAACCTGCCTGCGGTGCTCCGCTGATCAAAGTTCCTTGTTGTGCGTGCGTAGAGGAACAAAGGTATCTGCAAGTCTCCAACTATTTGCTTTTGCGCGTGCTCAGAAAAATTTATGTTTAAATGGTTCTTATTTCATTTTGTCCATCCCTAAACCAACAAACACGGGATTTACGGAATAGTGAACTTATTTTATATTAAAAGTGAGAGCACGAACAGGTCTCAGAAAGGCAAATGAAAAACCAAAAATTTTCGTAGGGCGGCCCTTGAGGATTCATAATAAGAGTTGTAGATTTCCTGCAACAAGTCTAGTGAGTTTCGTTGGCAGAGAAAGCCAAATGAAAACGCAGTGCCAACATTCAATTTTTTTTAAAAACGCAGTGACAACATTCAATTAAAAAAAAAAAAAACGCAGTGACAACATTCAATTTAAAAAAAAAAAAACGCAGTGACAGCATTCATAAATTCGAACTCTGAGTACTTTAGTGGGCGACCCTTGCAATTTTCTGTGAAACAGTAAATAACAAAACCGTAAATAAAAGATTGGTTTATTGGTGCAAATAAAAAACAAGAAGTGTATGTATTTTGTTTTTTATAGGGTGGAATTTACACAAGTACAAGGAAGTTTTTTTTTAAGAAAAGTGCAAAGGGCAGTTTTTTTTTGTAAAGGCATAGGCAGTTTTTTCTTTGTTATGTAAAAACAAAGGCATAGGCAATTTTTTTTTTTAAATTGCTGGTTGGATATTGAAGATTATTGTGTTTTTTGTTGATACAAATGGCGAAAACTCAAAGTGCCTGGTTTGAAATTGAGAAATTTAATGGCAAGAATAATTTTGAGATCTGGAAGGTGAAGATGCATGATTTGCTTGTCCA
>APFE031429337.1:38927-57553 GCA_000404065.3 Pinus taeda | reverse complement strand
TGTTCATGAAACCAGTTTTGTTGGAGAAGCTACGCTGGTGTTTGGCTTCTCTTGGCTTGCAGAAAAGATAAAATAAAAATAACAGGGCATCAGATGAATTGTTGTCAAGGTGGAGATTGTTGATATTTTCTGTTTGGAGAAAAATAGGAAAAAATCTCAGCTAATGACAACAATGGAATTCAGGTCCTAGATTAACTCCAGGTTGTTGGGAGGGAGTTAATGCCTCCTATATTTGATCTGAGGGAGTTAATGAGCTGTTAGATTCTCCATGCTATATAACAGGCAACCATTCGGATGGTTTTCTAAGAGAGTGTGAGGATTTATTGATGTAATCTCCAATTTGATTAATAAACTCCTGATGCCTATGTTTGGTGGACGTAGCCCAGATTGGTTGGGTGAACCACGTTAAAAATTGTCTCTTATGTGCTTGATTGTTCTGTTGTGTTAAGTTTATTTAAGCTTGCTGTGCACCTGTACCAACATTTGTCCTCTTCGTCTTCTTCCTCTCCTTTGGAATTTGATGGTTCTGAATTTGAGTCTGTCGATTCATCTCTGCCTCCACTTCCTCCATTACCTTCCCCTCTGCCTCCTATACTAGATTTTGATCCCAAGACCACAAGAGTGCCTTTTTTGTCTTCAAAGAAGATTGGAGGTTCCTCTCCGTCTTCAATAACTTCTTCCCAACCTTCAAGAGTAGTAAGGGCTGCTTCTTCCACCGATGATACAACAACCCCTGTGGGAGTGGCTTTTGGCTTCTTAGATGCGTGTGGAAGATACTATATGCCTAGGATCAGTCTGTCCGCTTTCGCGAACTAGCGAGTGATGGGACAGATGGAGCGAAGGTGTTGATATGAAAACTCGTGTTCAATTCTGGGAGGTGAGGAGCAACCAACTGTTGAGTCGTGAAAGAGGGAGTGTGAGTTACTGCCTTGACCAGATGGTTGATGAGTGAGTGTGAGGGGAATTTCAGCCATGTACAACTAACTACCCTCCTTCTAGCGCCAGAAATGTTGATGGTGTTGGACCCACCAACATTAAGGGGATCACCCTGGTATGAAGTCCCAACTAGACCTCACATCGTTTGGTGTGGGAGACACATCCGGTATGATGGCATGATTGCCATTATCTTAAGGATTTGCCTCTACTCTTGTTTGTTAGCATAAGAGAGTGGTTTTCTTTGTCTTCGAGAAGTGAGGTTCACGTGCCTGATGAGTGTAAGTGTACTTGTGTCATTGTTTCACTGTGAGGGGAAGAAGGTGAAGGTGAGTTCCAGGTTGAAAGGGATCAGTCCCAACTCAGCTAGGAACACATAACGCAAAGGACATACACAGCTTCCGGTGGAGCAGTCCACTCGGACGCGAAAGTCACAATATACAAGGTAAGATAACATGTACAACGCTCATGGATAAGTCCGAACGAGTGCAACGATTGTTAAAGTAAAGTTCATGTGAAAGGTTTGTCTGAGTTCGACAGAGTAGTCGACATAGACAGGGCATCATTAGCAGCATATACAACATATTTTCATTAATAGATTATGCATTACAACAAATGAATCAGTTCATATGTAGAACACAGGTTAAAACAACATGCATTAGTGTTAAAGATCAGTATTACAACAGATACAATACATGTGTGAAAACGTGCTGGCCTGTTGACAAGCTTCTGAATTAAGTGAAATTTTCAAGACACATCATTACACCATATATCACTAACCCCATCAGTGGGGCATTGGAGCCACTACTTACTCCTCAAAGAAAAGATTACTGACTCCCTTGGCTATGTGGGAGAATGTGAGGTGAAAAGTCCTTTCATGTACAAATAAGTGGGGTATTTATAGCGAAGGGTGAAACTAACCCTTGTGGATTTTCGACTACCCTCATGATCATTTGACTTCCATGACTTTTCGACTTACATGACTCTATGTTCAAGAAGTGGGTCTCTTGGACTTCCACATTACATCACATTGATCATTCGAATGCAAGTGACCAAGAGAGGCAACAGGGTTGTGATGCGAGATGATGGCTCCGGGAAACTGTTGATGAAAAATGTGCAAGAGCCACCGAGAGATGGAGACAGACAATCTGAGTCGACAGTGACTGTATGCAAGACCTGGTTCAGCTGGGAGGAAAAATTGCGCAAATTTTGGGAGGGACAATATGGCTTGCAGGAGGGCAAGGCAGGCATGCTATGCAAATTTTCTGGAATGAGAAGTCATTAGGACCGAATTTGTGCAATTTTCCAGAGGAATGGGTCGGGTTGCATGAAGGGTCAGTAGGCAGGGATTATGCAGTTTTTTTGGGGAACTACCCAAGCGAATGGCAGCCAAAACTACGAAATTCCTAGAGGGAATTTCTAGTTTGCTGCTGGAGTCACTGGCAGCCAGAACTACACAATTCCCAAAGGGAACTGGCACTTGGCTGCTTAGTCACTGGCAGTAGAAACTACACAATTCCTGGAGGGAAGTCTACTGCTCGGAGCTGTTGGCTGGGAAAAATGCACTAAGGCTTGGGGGCCATCCTGTTGATCATCTCTGTGAAATTTTTGAGCTGAGCTAACTGATGGGCAGTGAAATATTTAGCACTACGCAATTTTTGAGATGAATATTTGATCAACTGTCTGAATGACTGACTGGGAAAACTGCGCAATTTTCTGAAGGAGACAAGGATGGGCGCTTGGTATTTGTTCAACCTGTCTACGCAATTTCCTTAGTCATTTGAATGGGTGAGGTCAATGGCCTCTGCGAAAATTTTGAGGGGAGTCAGTCCTGGGATGACTTCGGGTCTGACTGTTTGGATGGCCAGCATGAGAGTTGATTGAGTTGCTTGTGGGGAGCGCAACTTGAAAGGACTACTTGGTGCTTCTGCATTGTTCTGGTTGACAGTTGATCAAGTCAAAAGTAGGGTGATGGTCCAAATGTCAGTGAGGAGTTTTGTCATCAGAAATTCAACAAAAATGACTAAGTGTGTGAACAATCAAAAGATACATAGGTGATCATACGAACACACACTCGCTTGACTTGACGACAAAACGACGAAACCATCCAGATACACATGTTCAACATGACTAACCGACAGTGCAAGTGACAAGCGCAACACTCGTGATTGATCATTCATGATCGAGACGATGCTTGCACAATAATGAATGTGACTCCATGTGTGAGTGCGACAGATGCTTTCATGGCGAACACAACAGACACATACAAAGTAAATACTTTGAGCATAACCAGAACATGGTCGCAAGCATGACTTGGATATTTTCATGCAGAGACTTGGATGCAATGAACAAGAAAGGAGAATGTAAGGGCTCACACGAGCTCACGGAGTGAACTCGAGTGTTTGTAATCATCAAGTGAAACTCTTCAGGGGAGGCTTCGAAATTGGTGCAGGCCAAAATTTTGGAGGGTGGTTGTAGCAGCTACAACAGACTGACAATCAAGTCCTCCCAAACCTTATGATTCATAAGTTTTAAATAGAAAAAAGCCCAACCAACTATTAGAATGAAAAGTGTTCTTCATTGAACCAACATGCGTAAGTTATAGGAAGTTTTGAATTCAAATCCGACCGTTCCCCCCAAATTTTGATAATAAATGCATCTTTGGCGGCACATCTCCAAAGATGTTTTGCCATACATAGCACCTACCTGCTCCTCTTAATTGATTTTTGGCCATCAAATCATGAATAGTAACCTCAACGGCCACTTTTGGACCCACCTATGCGACACCATCCTCCATGGCACAGCTCATCCTGCACAGCTTCACCTGTCGCACCCTTGTCATTCGTCGTGCAGCCTCTCTAATACGTTTTTCACCTAGACGGGCAGCATAGTTTATTGTCCTGCAATCCCTTGCAACTGCCTAGATTAATAAGATTGTCTTGATGCCATATAGTAATCACATAGGGGCAAGATCCCTTGTGTACAAGTTCAGCTTGCATCCATTCACTTTTCCAGGGAATGGTTCTCCATTCAGTTTCGCGAGCTGAATTACGCCACTATCCATGATCTCCTTAATAACATATGGCCCCAACTAGTGCATTTGAAAATTTCCTGAACACTTTGTGAACTTTCTATCATATAACAACACCAAATCATCTACCTTGAACATGCGCAACTTAATATCCCGATCATGCCCTGCTTTCTTGTGTTCCTTTTGCACTTACTGGTGAAATCCTGCAAGGAAGCGATCTTCTTCTAACTCCAGGATCTGCGCGAGTCGTTCCTCCAAGGTCGCGAGGTACGCCTTCTCTGTCAATGCTGCAATACGTAAACTTGGCACAATATACTCCATCAACATGACTTCTTCAATTCCATAGACCACCCTGAACAATTTTTGTCCTGTGAACTTCTTACAGGTCATCCTATAATCCTATAATACAACAGGTACGTGCATGTCCTAGTCATTCCTCGGTGCGTTGCATACCTTTGTCGATGTGTGCTCCAAAATTTTATTAAAAGCTTCCACCGTTCCATTTGCCTGTGGGTGATAGGGTGTACTCTTCTCATGATACACCTGAAATTATTCCAATATCGCAATGATCATTTCATTTAGGAAATGCGTACCCTTATCACTCATCAAAATCATAGGACAACCAAACCTTGTTAAGACGTACTCGAATAGAAACTTCACAGCAGTGGCCGCTGTAAAATCCTTCACTGGATGTGCTTCTACCCACCTGGTTAAATACTTAGCTGCAGTAATGATATACAACATGCCCGTCTTCTTTCCTAGTGTTTATATGGGACCTATAAAGTCAATGGCCCATTTCTCAAATACCTGCAACAAAACTTGGGGATTTAAAGGAAATTCATCCCTTCGTGAAGGTTTCCTCGTCCTTTGGCAAGTGTCACACGCCTTGCATTATGCCTTATGTAATGTTTGCCACCATACCCAGCGCACAAGATATTTTGCACGATCGCTTTCCTTGTATAATGACCTCTTGCCACTCCTCCATGGGCTTCAGCTAGGACACTAGCATGTTCAAACTCCAGAACATACCTTCACAATATCTCATCTAACCCCATCTTATAGTGGTCCAAGTGGATATTGGTGGCCACCTGCCAATTCCACTTGGACCCCCACCATTGTTTCTTTCAGTTTTTTAGTTTCCTTAATTGTAGCACAATTCACTATTTTTAGCATTTTTTTGGGTCCTGAACTTCCAGAGCCATTTTGAGGCCCTAAACGATGTCTTTTGGGAAAAATGGGAGCAACATAGTTCCATAGACCAATGTTGCTCTTCCCAAAGTTGTATTCCTCAGATAGATCTTTCTAACAAGGTATTGTGCGTGTCAAACAAAGATCGTATGCCAAAGTTACGACCTAGGGAAGTTGATGTACCAATTTACCCAAAACGGGGCCCATAGTTTGGCGCTTCATCTCCTAGGGTAAGGTTTTTGGATGTTTAGGGTTTTCCATTGTTTCTCAACAATAAATAGGCCTTCAAGCCTCATTGTAAGAGATTTCAGAGGCATGTAGCTGCCACATCTCTTCTCAGAGATAAGCTACCATCGCCCTAGCTAGTTTATTTCCATTTCTGTTTGTAAGCATAATTTAGTATTTTATAGTAATGAAATGAATTATTATTTATGTTGCATCTATGTATGTATGATTATATCTGTAATTTGTTGTGTTCATGTTTAAATCCAGATCAGTGTTAGCAGAGTGGTCTACTCTTTCTCTATCTTTCTTTGTATGTCCCCTAACGAGGTCGGGATATAAGGAGTTATGGCTTGAACTGGTTGAACCTTTGCAAGACCAGCCTCGCAAATCTCGATGGCCTCCCATGGTGAATGAAAAGAAAGAAGAGGGGGCAGGAGATCCTATCAAAATCTTGCTCGAAGAGGCCCTCGAGTGGAAAAGGAACACGATGATGGACAACTTTGCCCAAATCCTTCAGAAGCTACCTAGGGGCAACACATCTACTTCCAGCAGCTACCCTAGAAGTGCCACACCCTTTAAGGTGCAAGTTAACTTTGACATTCCCATATTTGAGGGTTAGATAGATGCAGTCGCTGTAGATAAATGGTTAAATATGTTAGAAGGGTATTTTTTTGTTCATGATTTTTCCAGTCAGGAAAAGATTACTTTCGCTCTTCTCAAAGTTTCCCCCCACATCAAGGACTGGTGGGAAACCTACTGCGAGCAGAAGGATGAAAGCACAGTCTCACTGTTTTCAGCCGCAACCACTTGGAATTCATTCCAGGCTGCCATCAAGGCGCAGTACTACCTTGTTGAAAGCTATGAGGGTCAATACATAAAGTGGACCACGTTGTGGCAGGGAAGGGACCAAGACGTGCCAGAGTTTACCAATATTTTCCATACCCTTCACACAAAGTTGGGTATCAAGGATTTGGAGCAACATTTGGTACTCAAATACCACGGTTGCCTACACAGGTACATCCAGGATGAAATAGAATTCATGAACATCTCCTCGCTCAGCACGACCTACTGATATGCCGTCAAGATCGAGAAAAAGTTTAAACAAAAGAAGCAAGACTTTGGATCTGTGAATCTGAAGTAAGGGAAAGGTGCCCCCAAACCGTAGAACAAAGGACAAAGCTAAGGTGGGGCAACCGAAGACAAACCGCCAAAGCCGCAAGCAAAGAACATCGTCGTGAAGCTGAAAAAGGACACGAGAAATTGGTGTGAGTTCCATAAGAGCTCCACTCACAATGCAAGTGACTGTCAGGCCAAGCAGTCACTGATGGCCGAGCTAAAGGTTTAAGAATCAGATGCACGTTCCGACTTTGAGTCAAAACCCAACAAGGGGAATGACAAAGGGAAGTAAATTATTGATGCGAAGTCCAACACCACCGTTGCCACCACGAATATCCAAAAGGAGGAATTTGAAGATCCGGAAGAGGAGGAGTGCCTCTTCCACTCCCAAATGTGGGTAAAGGGCTCCCCACTACAGTTCATTGTTGACAGTGAGAGCCAAAAGAACCTCATTTTGGTAGAAGTTGTGAAGCAGCTAGGCTTACTAACCACAACACATCCACAACCGTACACCATCGGGTGGCTTCACCAAGGACGAGATCTTCACGTGAGCCAACAGTGTCACCTTCCATACAACATCAAGCCCTTCATAGATGAGGTATTGTGTGAAATTTCCCCCCTTGATGTTTGTGATGTATTATTAAGCTAACCATACTTGTGGAAGCGACATGCTATGTATGAATCAAGGGCTCGAGCTGTGATTGTTACTTTGGGTCTGAATCTCAACAGAAGGCATTCACAAAGTTGAAACATCGCCTCTTCTCAGCACTAGTTCTTGCATTACCATACTTGCAACAACCATTTGAGATTGAGACAGATGCCTTTGATTATGCTATTGGGGCAATCCTTACTCAACACGGGCATCTAGTGACATATCACAATGAGACACTTTCAGACATAGTCTAGAAGTATCCCACTTATGAGAAAGAGATGTATTCCATTGTGCAGGCTTGCCAACAAAGGAAGCATTACATTTTGGGGAAGGAAATGGTCATCCACACATACCACCGGCCCCTGCAGTTCATACAGATGCAAGGAAAGTTGCAGAATGATCGCCATCAGAAGTGGTCCACATACTTGCAATAGTTCCATTTGAATATCAAGTATAAGAAGGGCAGCACCAATAATTTTTCAGATTGCCTCAGTCGATCATCGTTTACAATGTTAACCACCATGCTCAACTCTTGTGGGCACAAGACTTCTGATTGGCCACTTCTCTACAAAAGCGACCAAGAATTTGGTCACACATACTAGACACTCTTGGAGGGTCAGCATGTTCCATATTTCCACCTCGAGGATGCCCTGCTATGCCACCTAGGCCACCTTTGTGTTCCTTCAAGTGAGCGTGCCAATATGATTTCGGAAGCACACTACAATCGGGCTGCTGGGCATTTCGGGGTCGAGAAAACAGTGGCAGAACTACATAAGTATTTCTATTGGCCGAATCTTCGACAGGACGTTGGGAAATACATTAAATCCTACATTGCCTACGCCATTACCAAACTGACCATCAAGCAGCAAGGCCTCTATACTCTGCTGCTTACCCCTAGTCTACCTTGGGAATCCATCTCCATGGATTACATGTCGGGCCTTCCTTCTACTAAGCATGGAAACAACTGTGTTTTTGTGGTCATCGACAGGTTCTCGAAGATGGCCATTATGGCGGCCTGCAAGAAGAATATCACAATAGAATCCACTGCTAAACTCTTCTTTGAACAAGTGTGGGTACACTTTAGAATCCCTCAGTCTATCATCTCAGATCGGGGCAACATGTTCCTCAGTACATTTTGTTCCAGTCTCTGGTCGATGCTGGACACCAAACTCACTAAATCCACAACCTTCCATCTCCAAATTGATGGCCAGACGGAGGTTGTCAACAGGATGATCGTACACATTCTGCGCATGTACAACTCAAAGCATCCATGCACATGGGATGATAGCCTCCCCTATGTTCAGCACAGCTATAACTGGGCTCTCCACAACTCCACTGGCCACAACCCTTTTCGGGTGGGCTTGGGATTCCAGCCACTATGTCCCATTGATGTGGCCATGCCATTTGCAACTACTCAGGGAGATTCAGCTCATGTCTAGTCTGAAACAGATAAGGAAAACAACCTCATTGAGCACATCCAACATATCCACCAGTAGGTCCATGACATTATGGAGAAATCAAATGCCAAGTACAAGCAACGACATGATCAACATTGGGTTCCACACAAGTTTCAGGTGGGCGACAAAGTCTGGTTGCATTTGCAGAAGGAACACCTTACCGGAGCCTATCAGAAACTCATACCACTCCGATATGGTCCCTATACCATTACCAAGGTTTTGGGAGACAATGCATTTGAGCTCATCATTCCCCCATCCCTTGGCTTGCACCTAGTGTTCAATGTGGATCACCTTCGGCCATACTTTCCACCATTACTAGACACATCCGACATTGCAGAACATCTCACACCAATAGAGTTGAATCCAAATGGAATGGAACAAGCTACAATTGATCAAATCATGGAAACACAGATCAAGCACACTCACCAACAAAAGATCCAACTATATCAAGTTGTTAAAGCATGCCAACTCCTTCACTAGGGCAAATGGCTCACGAGGGACCAAGTTCAGCAAAAGTTTCCTCATCTTATGGAGGAACTCAACGCAATGGGGACCATTGATTCCTAAGGGGGGAGGAATGATCTAGGTGGATATTGGTGGCCACCTACCAATTCCACTTGAACCCCCACCATTGTTTCTTTCAGTTTTTCAGTTTCCTTAATTGTAGCACAATTTACTATTTTTAGTAGTTTTTCGGGTCCTGAATTTCCAGAGCCGTTTTGAGGCCCTAAACAATGTTTTTTGGGAAAAATTGGAGCAACATGGGTCCAAGGACCAATGTTTCTCTTCCAAAAGTTGTATTCCTCATATAGATATTTCTAACGAGGTATTGTGCATGTCAAACGAAGATTGTATGCCAAAGTTACGACCTCGGGAAGTTGATGTACCAATTTACCCAAAATGGGTCCCATAGTTTGGCTCTTCATCTCCTAAGGTTAGATTTTGGATATTTAGGGTTTTCCATTATTTCTGAAAAATAAATAGGCCTTTGAGCCTCATTGTAAGACAGTTCAGAGGCATGTAGCCACCACATCTCTTCTCAGAGATAAGCTATGATCACCTTAGCTAGTTTATTTCCGTTTATGTTTGTAAGCATATTTCAGTATTTTACAGTAATGAAATGAAGTATTATTTCTACTGCATCTCTGTATGTATGATTATATCTATAATTTTTTGTGTTCCTGTTTAAATCCGGATCATATACAAATGACTCGCAATTACTGAAAATTCTACAAAGTGAATGGCTAAATCCTTCTTTTGTTGAGTGGAATAACCTTCCGAAGTACTTCCCATTGTTAAGAACTTAATAATATTAGAAAAATGGTCGCCCGTGTTGTGCACCACAAAGAGTTGCACGTCTGGCATTCCTTCCTCTAGACTACTTGGTTCCTCACCTTTTTCAAACCTAGATAGATGTTCTGGGTCTGCATTCAGCCTTTTAGGTTTCATAATCACTTCTGTTAGCACTTGAAATTTCACCTCAGGCTGAGACAGGTAAACCTCAAGGCTACATCAAACCATTTAGCCTCGTAGCTACCCCTACGAGGCAGGAGAAGCCTCTCTCCGGTCTATCTCCTAAAATCTCCAATAGATGAGATGACCAATAAGGTAACACTGATATTAGGCTAGTAAAATGATCATAAAGATTGATTTTGGGGTTTTTTAATAAAATGATGGGGTTTTTCTGGGCTGCATAGGCAAAGTCACAGTTTGAGCAGAGAAATATAATGAATAACACAGATTATCGACTGAGGCAAGGTAGGCAAGAAATTTAACATCAAATTGAGATTAAATGGGATGGCAAGACTGGTGAGGAGCTAAGGAGGGCAAACAATACCTTTGAATCCTCCTAAACAGTAGAAACATTGAACATGAACAAACTTATATAGGTAGAGCATATAATACTATGAATTCTACCTAAACACTTCATTTGTTCACTCAGAAATGATTATGAAGTGAAATGAAACATAACAGATTACAGAAGAAAAACTTATGCTAACTTTCATACCACAGGAATCTCAGAAGTCAGAGCTGTGTAATTTCATTAAAAATCTCTGTTAATGACTGTACAATAGAATCTCTCTTTTTCTCCACCAGCGCTCAGCACTCATAACTCTCCCTCCTTCACAAATGAATTTTTTAATACATTAAATAAAAATTTGCTAAGGGAAACAAATCGACCCCAAAAACCTCTGCGCTGTTTCAACTACAATTACAAAAATTAGAAAGGAGCGTTACATCTATCCTAAAATAATACAACATTCCTCTAAATCTGCTGATGATTTGGCTAGTTATGAGGCAAAACTGGTGCTCAGATCCCATAGAATCAGGGCTGAGGATTAAAATAGGCAAAATTCGTTCCTAAATCGCTGCTTATGACAGATGTCTCTGTGTATGTTTCGGGTCTTTACTTTTTCACATTCGTTTTCTATTTGAAATCTTTAACAATTTCACATTTGTGCATATTGTGCCAGTTGTATTCATTGAATGCTCTTTATCTGCCTGCGCTGTCTAAAACGCTTCCATCTGCATTGCCACGATGATTCGATAATGATTTAGTGTCAGAAACAAATATGCGTTGCCTATCTTCATCTGTAGAAACAGAACCTGGAAATGATAGCAACATATATCACAAACAAGAGGCTCGTTCATAGGCTTAGAAGGGTTCTCTGCCAAAGCACGTGATGCGCCCCTTCAAAATGTTTTCTGTTTGGAAGGTTTCCTTAAGAGAATCGGGACGGTGAGCAAAACCATGGCCTTTACCAGCATAAACACAGACTCCTTCCTTCGCAGACCATATATGCAGACACCCGTCGCACAACCCATTTGAAAGCATTTGAATATATAGGTTCACCGTCTTCAATTTGAACAATTGTCTTCCTTGCTCGACATCCCATAATTTGATTGCTGAGTCAAACGATTTCATTATTTGTACACGGACCAGTGGGGCTCATAGATTTCCTTCGTGTGCTCTTTGAGATCATGTAGACACGTATGTTGCTTTCACACTCCATATCTTTGTTGTCAAGTGTCTGGATTCATTTGAAATTACAGCGGATTTGCGTTCACTTACCATCATAATCTTGTCTTTAGCATGCTCATGGTCAGCCATGCTGACAGCTTTAGCACCAACCATTGCTGCTTTAAGAGCGGAAACATTCACCAAATTTGCAAGAACAGCACTTGAAAATCCTGGAGTTCCTCTCCCAATAATCATCAAATCTACATCATCTTCCTTTAAGACCTTTGACATGTGACATTCTAGGATCTGCCTGCGACCTTCAACGTCAAGGTTGGGTACTACAACATGACAATCAAAGCGACCAGGTCTAACCAGGGCCTTATCCAACGACCCAGGGAAATTAGTAGCAACATCCAGCCCCACCAGTAGTTGATTTAGAGTTATTTTCATATATTGCTGATCTTTAGGATTGCAGCTTCCACCAATTTTGTCAATAAATATGATACAAGGTGGCCGCTTCTTTTCAGCTGCAAAAATGATTCCGTACCCTTCGTGCTCCAACACCCACAAAGATTTCTTTAAATTTACTTCCACTGCAAGAAAAGAAAGGAACTCCAGCTTCACCGGAAATGGCCCTAGCCAACATAGTTTTCCTTGTTCCAGGTTGTCCAACAAGCAAAACTCCTTTTGGCGAGTTGCCACCAAGCCTCATAAATAGCTTTGGATATAGTAAATAATGAACAATTTCCTCTAATTCTGCCTTGGCCCTTCACATTGCTGAATTTAGTGTTTGACTCCATGCTTGGCTGCACCTCTTCATTTAGACCGAGATCTTTACTAATTCCCCGATCCTCGATAAGGGCTCCAACTCCGGAAATCAAAAGGAATGCAAGCGCAATTGTTCGAAATGCACACCATAGTTTTCAAGCGTGGTTGCACAAGAAACTCCATATTATTAGAAGCAGACTTGAGGGCATTATCCGTTATCAAAGTAAAACCATTCTTTAATAATGGCAGCAGAAAATCATATATATTTGCCAATGCAGAAAGCAATTCTCGATTATCTTCATTGGAAACCCCTCGTGAGATGAAACATGAGGCAGCAGCAGGATATGCTTCCACAAAAGCATCCAGAGTAGCAACAACATCATTTATGAAGTCCATAACCTCCAGTAAATCTTCATGAAGTTGTCCCACCATTGAAATCAAGTTTCTTCCTGAGAAAGGTAGGGCCTCAAATGCAGAACAACATCGATGGTGCATTGTCTCAACTATGTGTAGAAACTGAGGAACAACCTCCTTTAACTCATTAATTATATCTGGCTGTGATTTTAGGGCATTAATAACCAATGATCGGGTTAGCTTTTGCATTATCATGCCCATATATAGCACAAACATTCATCAATTTTGGCATGTCCAACAACCTTTTCCCCAGCAAGAGATCAGTGTGCTCCTTTGAGCTAAAGCTTTCACTTGCACAAGCTGCAAGATTTGATGACATGCGATACAGGACTATGAAGACACGTTGGCTTAGCTCCTGATCTTCAACAAACAGCAGGGCATTCCCAACGCTAACACAATCATTTAATTCAATAGCTGTGACAATGAAATTTGTTCGGGATTTCTAGTGAGACTTTCTCCAAATAGCTTTTTGCCTCTGATTGCTGATGATGTTTTGGAATTGTGCTTGTGCAGGGATAGGAGCTTGAAGTCGCTGCTGTCTTTTGAAGAGCTGAAGAATAAATTACATAATCGAAAACACCATATTTAATGATTTCTTCTTCAAAACAGGGTTTTGAAGAAGAATCAATCTGACATAAGACGGAGTCTAACAAATTCAAAGTCATACTCTTGGAACAATAGTAACCATCGGCATATCTTCCCCCCCAACACATGCCTATTGACCATGTACTTTAGCGTAGAGTGATCTGTATACATTTTAAAGTGTCATCCCAACAAAACATGCATGAACTTTTGTAGTATGTAGACCATCGCCAGCCCTTTGCACTCTGTGGAGTAATTCTTCTAGGTTTTGGATAACTTTGTGCTCACAAAAGCTATTAGATGATCAATCTCTCCCTCACCTGCTTGTGTTAATACTTCTCCTAGTGCAATGCAAGAGGCATCAACATGCACATGAAAATCCTTTTTCCAGTCTATAAACACCAAAATAGGCGTTGTCACCATTTTCTCTTTCAATACATCTAGGTTTCTCTGACGATCTTCATCCCACCAAAACATCTCATCCTTCTTTAACAATTTCTCCATTGGCGCAGTTATCTGGCATACGCCTTGATAAAATTACTGTAGTACCCAGTGTGTCCCAATGTTGCGCACAACTGTTTCACATTTATAGGGGCTTCCAAACTCACAATTATAGCGATTTTGCAGGGTCCACCATGAATCCCTGCTTACAGACAACATGACCGAGAAAAATTCCAAAAGGCACATAGAATTATTTAAGTTCAATGCGATCTGATACCTTCTACATTTATCCATCAGTAGGTGCAGACTCACAACATGTCATTTTACCAGCCCAAATACAGTACAATCATCAAAATATAGCTCCAAAAATCTAGGAATGAACTCTTTGAACCCCGTGATCACTACCCGGGAAAAGATTGCAGGCATGTTCTTCAATATCAATGGCATAATTGTATATTGAAGGCGACTCCACTCAGTTGCGAAGGTAGTTTTTCTTCGATCTTCTGGTGCGATATTTATTTGATGATATTCTGAAAAACATGAGTAAACGAGTATGCCTCCTATCTGCCAACATTCTCTAATACTTCGTCAATAAACGGTGTTGGAAACGGATCATGCACACAAGCATCATTCGACTTCCACATATCTACGCATATGTGGATCTCACCCTTCTGTTTCTTTTCTTGGACCACCATAGGGCTTACCTAATCTGATTCTTCAACAAGTTCAATAATACTAGCTTCCAACATCTTATCCAGTTCTAGGTGCACCTTCTCCTTATACTTTGGATTCAATCGATAAGGTCGTTGCTTAATAGGATTCGCATCCGGTTTCAATGTGACCTTCATAAGGCCTAAATCTCTGACAATCCCTTTCAAATATGAAAAGTTTGTGGGGAATAAGTCCTAGTACTTGCATAGTAGCTTAGCTACGTTATCAACTATAGCTTCATCCCAGTATTCTCCTATCTTCATGAACTTAGGTTCCTCTTTAGATCCAATGCTTACCTGTCGAGTTTTCAAAGGCTTTGAGATATTTGGGTTCTTCACCTTTGGTCCTTCGACTTCGCACTATCCTTCAATTTCTAGAATGGTAATATTTCATAGATCATCCTTTTCTTCAGCAGTCACATTATAGCATTCCAGCACATGGCACAGTTGGGTACTCCAATCTAGCTCAGTCCACTCAACCAGTTCCTTTGGCGTTCTAAATATAGCCGCTTTTATCTCTTGTAGTGCCTCATAAATGCTCTGAAGCCCATCCTCGAAGCTGAAAATTAATAGAAATCTCTCTTTTAAAATGTCCTATTCAACAGTTCCATGGCGAAGCTCCGTCTCCAAATACTAGTTCATTGGGATTGTATCTAGCGTATGACAAAAAATATGCATCCATTTTGGTTGTGGTTCTATCCCGCAAGCCTTAGTCCATCGTGCTAAATGATCGCACAGATCATCCTTCCCGTTGTAATTTTCTGTCATCCTAGTATTAGCATAGCCAAACCTTAACTTCATAATTCTTCTATATTCTATCCATCCCCTAAAGCTCTTCTTGTGTGTTCCCCACCAATGGGTAGGTGTAGCGCGCAACACCAATTCGAATGCCTGGAATCATTTTTCTTTCGGTACTTCCCTTTCAAATCCATCCAGAAACAGTTCCACATTAGTCAAACCATCATAAATATGGAAGATTTCTTACCTTAGTTGAGACACACCTCAGCGACTTGGTCATCATATTGCAATGGAGCATAGATACTTCATGTAGCCTATTCTACCAATGTTCAAGCTCTTCATTTGAATTTGAGGTGTAGGAGCTTTCCCTGTCCCACGCAATTCATCCATCAGCTATAGGATTGATCCAATCCTCATCTCGCGCGGTTATCTTGTATATTTGATCTAAATCATTGTCGCTTTCTACATAGTCACGTACTGGTTCAGTATAATGTGCTCCTTCTGCAAGGTCTAATGGCACTATAACCCTGAGCGACTTCTTCTCAAATGAAATCTTTTGCTTCTTCAAGTTGATTACTCCATTCATATCAATATCCCAATCAATTCCTAGTAGCACGGGGTATGGGTTACTATCCTCCACGATTTCAATGACCTTGAAGTCAGCTAGTGCACTGGCACCTTTAATGTCCACCGTTACATCATATAAGCACCCCATTGGAATAATCGTCTATTGATTTTCCATGCGCAACTGGATAGGAGACCACTATAGCGCAGGTCTCCCCATCATTTTCTAGGTTTGCTTTGGCATGACATTCACCTCAGACCCTAGATCCAAGATGACCTTGTCCATTTGATAATCACCTATCTATGCAGTTAGCCTCATCTCGCACCCCATTCATGTTTTATGCTTACAAATCTTTCTTACTGTGTGTTTCTCAATAGGATTCTTTTCCTTATTATCGCACTTATCTATTAAGTCTTGTTATCCTTATATGACTTTTTGGTTATTAAACAACTTCATACAAGTCTTCAGGAAGGTATCTAGTATTGAAGGATCTACCTCTTGTGTCACACTCATCTCTGCTGTTTTCTCATGACTTCTTGAGTTGGAGGCCTCAATGAAGTTCTTCTTTGCTTCCATGAAGGTTTCCTTAGCTCGATTAAGATCAAAATCTACCTCCTTCTCAATAGCCTTGTGCACCCATCCGTCTTCCTCAGGTTGCTTTCCTTTATTTGCGCTAGTTGTTATGCCACTTCTCAGCACAATATTTATGTTCTGATCTTCTTCGCAGGGCTCCGCCATCATTATCTTAATGTTCTGCATAGGCTGTTGGGGATGCACCTTCTTCTCTTGCATCTTTTCCATAAGGACCAAACATTCCTCTATGACATGGTCAAACTAGCGGAAATATTGACATGAGGGATGAGTGGGGTTTGTACAATCTCGTGCAAAGTGCCTTGCTTCACCACGGTTATAGTAGATTACCTTCCCACACTCTCCACCCGGTCCAGTGCCTCTTCCTTGTCCTCAGCCTTGGAATCCTCCGTACGCTTCTCCCATGCCTTGATCTCGAGGTCAATTTTCTGCCTGCGTTCTATAGGTATGGGTCTTATCCATCATCAGCTCATAACTTCTCCCATGCAATGATCCTTATATTGCAGCAGGTGGTTTTCACCACATGCTGCAATATGTCTCTATCTTCTTTCAAATTAGAAACTCCTTTTACAATGGTCTTGTACTGGTGCAGTCCTTTACCAGTACGCAGGCTGCAACCTGCAGAGAGCTACAACTCTCTCTCATTTTCCAGTCTCTCCTGGAAGGGAGCTACAACCCCCTACTTCTTTTCTTTCAAGGACCACTTTTCATAAATTTTCAAACTGGATCCATAAATATCAAATGATCATCAAGTACCAGTAAGTCACCCAGATAACCAGATCCACAATAACAGAAAACTAAACCCAGAACACCTTCTGTGGTGTCTCCTGTGGTGCCTCCTACGGCATCTCCTGCGGCGTCTCCTACGGCGCCTCCTGCGGCGTCTCCTGCGGCGTCTCCTGCGGCGCCTCCTGTGGCGCCTCCTGCGGCGTCTCCTGCAGCACCTTCTGCAGCGTCTCCCGCGGCACCTCCTGCGGCGTCTCCTACGGCGCCTTCTGTGGCATCTCCTGCGGTGTCTCCTGCGGCGCCTCCTGCGGCGTCTCCTACGGCGCCTCCGCGACATCTCCTACGGCGCCTCCGCACTTCCTCAGCTACAACGCTTGAGAGATCACCCTTCACAGATTCGCTTTCCACTTCACTTTCATATAGATCGAGCTTTTGAAACAATAATCCAATATTACAGATCTTAAGATATTCAACCCAAAAGCATACCCAAGCCAAATGATCTCCTTTGCTTTATATAGGCAAGCTCTTCCTCAAATCA
The DNA here is from genome assembly GCA_000404065.3 of Pinus taeda. Lineage (NCBI taxonomy): Eukaryota > Viridiplantae > Streptophyta > Pinopsida > Pinales > Pinaceae > Pinus > Pinus taeda. Next base: position 39,916 of record APFE031429337.1, on the reverse strand, counting down.
TGGACCAATACCACGGGCCAAAACCATAACAAACCAATACCATCAACTCAATACTAGGGATCAACACGTCTGTCGAGATGCCATGGTCCAAAAACAATAGGTTCAAATTCCAAGGACTAACTACCATGGACCAAAGGTAAGTTTTCCCACATGAAATAAACTTTTCTCTGCATAAAATTCCGTGAACTTTTCTCCACATGAAATAACTTTTATAAACTTTTCTCTGCATAAAATTTCGTGAACTTTTCTCCTGCGTACTTCTTAATTCTCATCATATTGAGAGCCATGCCATGGGTGTTGCCATCAAATACAACATCTGTAACATATAACCATACCAGAAACATAATTCCAACAATCTCCCCCTTTGGACTTGATGGCAACCTCAAAAACTTCAATGACATTCTCCCCCTTTGACATCAAGGGCAAAGGGTTATGCTCCTCCTAAGAACATGATCCCCCTGAATATGAACCAGATCTGCAAAGAAGAACCATAAACCACCAGACAGCATGAATGACCAAGAAAGAGATAGAGCCATATTACAACTATATTCAGACCAGCTCCCATGATCTCCTTTTGTACATCCTCCATAATGCCAACAATGCATTATATTCTCCCCCTGAACCTGTGTCGCAACCCAGCACATGTACGCATATACCCCAGATGAATCATGCGTACAACCAGCAATCAGAAGAGTCTCAACAATAAGATGATGCATCAACAACCCCCATCTTTTGCCTGAGGTATTCAAAAGTCTCCTTGGGCAATTGTTTGGTGAGAATATCAGCAACTTGTTCCTTAGAAGGAACATACTCCAACTTGACCTTTTGTTCAAGCACTTGTTCCCGGAGAAAATGATACTTTATTGGTATGTGCTTGGTTTTTGAATGCATGACGGGATTCTTTGAGATGATGATTGCACTTGTCTTATTGCATAAGATAGAGATAGGTGGTGTACAAGTGATTTGAAAATCCTGCAAGGTCTGCATCA